>KL819260.1:0-40726 GCA_000611955.2 Stegodyphus mimosarum
AACGATCTAACAAGTAAATTTCTTCTATCAGATATACCAGTGGACGTCGAATTATCAGAGTTAACCAAAGAGCTCAGCTGTAATAATGATATAGATGTAATAAGCTTACGAAGATTTATGATAAAAGGGTCCGACAAAAATAAAAGGCCCTCTGAGAGAGTGTTGGTCACAGTTGTCGGTCACAACATCCCAGAATTTATAAAAATTTGGCTGACCAGACAAAGAGTAACACGATTCTATGGTAACCCGAGACAATGTTCACAATGCCTGAAATTTGGACATGGAATTAAAACCTGTAGAGGCCAAACTAAGTGTTGCAGATGTGGTGATAACCACAAAAAAGAAGAGTGTCAAAGCCAGGTAGTCAAGTGTGCTCTATGTAACAACGATCACGAAGCCACCTCAAAAGATTGTCCGAAGCATAAAGAAGAGAGCAAAATCCTTAAATACAGTGCAGACTTTCATATCCCTGTCGCAGAAGCAAGAAGAATTATTGGAAACAAACGAACCTATGCAAAAGCGGCTGAAACCCAGCCGCCAAGTTTGGCAAAGGAGGATATCCTGAAGGTGGTAACGCCATTAATAGCTACTCTTCAAGGCACCTTTGAAGCCATCTTAAAACAACAAGAGGCAAACTTTCAAAGAATTTTGCTAGAACACGCTAAAGTATATGAAACAACGATTAGAAAAATGCACGAAAAGTTTGATGCTAAGCTAAGTGAACTGTCAGAATTAATCAAAGACAAGCAGAGTGCTAAACGTGCCCTTGAATTAGATAGTGCAGAGGTCTTAGACACGTCAAGCATAGTAACAGATTCTGCGAGAAGCAAGGGAGCGAAATCCTTAACTAAAATTCACCCAGCAGTCCTAGAGGCTTGCTATCAGAGCAAGCATGACTTGACTAAGCTCAAAAAAACTGGAAATGGTTAGTGGGAAAGCTTAACATTTCCACTTCTTTTTTCTTTTTAGCAATGTTATTTTCTCTTTCCGTTTCGCACATTTGTTTCTCATCCAGCTAGATGGGGCCGATTATTTGTTCTTGGAATGCAAGGAGCATTCGCAATAAGAGAGATTTTATTGTTCACAGGAAAGAGCTTCGCTGTGATATTTTAGTTATCCAGGAGACCTGGCTTTCTAACCAAGATGTTTTTTGTTTACCAAACAAGATTATCTACCGGAAAGACAGAAATAGCTCCCACCAAAGCGGTGGCCTCATAACTGCTATCAGGGAAGACTGGGCCAGTTTACTGGTGCAGAATAATAGCTACGAAATTGCAGGGGGGAAATAATGAGAGTTGACATCACTGCAAACGGCTTTGATCTATCAATTTTAAATGTCTATCTCCCTAATGGCCAATTCTGTGAACAAGACTGGAACAGAGTGCTGGCTACATTACCAGAGAGATATTTAATTTTAGGCGACTTTAACAGCCATAACCCTGCATGGGGCTCGAAGAAACTATCTGCAGGAGGTAAAGCTTTGCTGCGATGGTGTAATAATAACAACCTTTGCATACTTAACAACGGGAGTCCTACACATGTGAGTCCGGGTGGAGCGGAATCCTGTATTGATCTTGCTCTATGTCCAGCTGACCTGTATGGTTCAGCGAACTGGAATACTATTAAAGACCCATTTAGCAGTGATCACTACCCAGTTAAGATCTTTGTAGATAATTATGGCTTCGCTGCGGGCAATAAGAAGATCTCCAAATTTTGCAATTGGAAGAACTATAGCTCAGATAGTAGGATCGATATGAGCTCCCTGCTCCCAGAGGAAAGGAATTTAGAGAACATCAATAATATCCTGAGCAGAGCAAAAAATAGGAACACGACTAAGGTGGTTAAACAACGTGGTAACTGCCCATGGTGGGACGCTGAATGCAATTTTATTTTGGGACAAAAACGCAAATATCTCAGATTAGCCAGAAATTACTTCTCTAAAAAATTTTGGATCTCTTATAAGAGGTGGAATGCTAACCTAAAAAGAGCCATAAAAGCCAAAAAGAGGCAGCATTGGGAAACTGTATGCAAGCATGCTAGCAAGGATGGAGATATCTTCAGGATACTAAGGAAACTCCGCAAAGACGATATTCCATATCAGTCGTCGCACAATATTCTAAATCGGTCGGGTAACCGTGTTTGGATCCCTGAAGAGCAATGCGACGTGTTTGCTAAACACTACGCTAAAACCTCTAGCTGCAAACACCTGCCCTTCGATTTAAGCGAGGACGACTACAGCAGCTTCAATAGACCATTCTCCAGAGTTGAATTTGAGAAAGCCATTAAGAGCCTCAAAAATTCTACCTCAGGACAAGACGGACTCACAAGAACTGCCATTACGTCCTTAGATGAAGAGTGCAAATGCATCCTACTGGAAGCTTGTAAAAACTCATGGTACTCGGGACAGATTCCTGAAAAGTGGAAAGAGGCAGTGGTAATCCCTTTTTTAAAACCTGGAAGGGACAGCTCTGAGATTTCTAGCTACAGACCAATTTCTTTGACACAAACCTTGGCCAAGGTAATGGAAAAAATGATGCTAAACAGGCTGCTCCCGAGAATTCAGGAGAGCGGGAAGCTGTCAGAGCAGCATTATGGGTTTCTTCCCAATAGAAGTTGCATAGTCTTGCTCAACAGAATCTACAGCAGCATCTTGCATCATAGGAAACAACGTAAAGTTATTCAACTAGTTGCGCTTGACCTTAAAGCCGCCTTTGACTCGGTTTGGATCGGCGGTCTGCTTTATAAAATTATGCAGTTTGGACTCAAGGGGAATAGCATACTTTGGATTAAAAATTTCTTAAATCAGAGAACCATAAGAGTTAAGTGGAGAGGAGTCTTATCGGAAAGCCACGAGATGGCGCACGGTGTCCCTCAGGGATGTATTTTATCGCCAATATTTTCACCATCTTTATGCATGACGACATCTACGACCTTATCCCACCTGATGTTGAATGTTTTGTGTATGCAGACGATATATTTCTCTACTGTGCAGACAGCTCTCATCGCAAGGTTCTTAGTAAACTGCAACGGGCCCTAGTCAAGGTGCAATTCTGTGCTAATGAATGGAATTTAAGCATATCGCCAGAGAAAAGTAAATCTATCTACTTTGGAGGAAGGAAGGGAAAAGAACCGGGTTCTTTGAAGCTAAAAGGAATCAACATCCCAATGGAAAATGAGCTTAAAATCCTAGGTCTGTGGTTTGACGATAAGCTAAGCTGGAATACCCATGTTAGAAATACGATCCCCAAACTGGAAAGGATGCTTAACGCATTTAAGTTTGTAGCCAGCCCAAAGTGGGGCGCCAGGAAATTATAACATTTCACAAAACTTACATACAAACAATGCAAACAAATGCGACCATAAGACCAAATGCGACCATAAGGCCAATGCGACCAAATGCGACCATAAATTACATACAAACAAATGCGACCATAAGAGGAAAAATTGAGTATGGTAGCTGCCTTCTCATGTCTACATCGAATACCAATATAAGGAAACTAAGCACACTCTATAATCATGCCTTAAGACTTGCTATGGGAGCCCCGATCAGCACTCCTTTACCTCTTCTCTACGCGGAAGCTGGAGAATTCACATTAAAGACTAGGATGCGGATTACTGCTACATAATTCCTAATAAAAAATATAGCTTTCTCCAAGGCATCTTCGATAGCAGCGAACCTGAAAACGTGTTTACAAAACTACAAATACAAGTGGAGCAGACTGCGAAAACCCATCAGTCAATTTATCAAAGACGAGCTCTCCAAACTTAACCTAGATATTAACAGCATTATTTGTTTCGCCAATGAGCAGAACTTCTCAGAAGAAGTTAATTTCAGAATAAAAATAAACGAGTACGAGTTCCAGAGTAAACGTATTCCAGAGAGGGAGGTGCAACAGAACTCAAGTCTCGTAATCGATGATTATGTAAAAAGAGGTTACAAGGTATTTGCGACAGATGCTTCCAAATCCAGCACCGGAGTCAGTATCGCAGCAGTAGGCATGGAAGCGGTGATTGTTAACCAGTGTATTGACAGCAGGAACTCTATCTTCACTGCCGAGGCCTGGGCTCTCTGGAAGCTCTTGGAGAAACTAAATACAAGTGACAGAATCATTATCCTCACGGATAGCATGTCAGTGGTTAAAGCTATAGACTGTGCTCATGGGAAGTCCAATTCTCTAATATTAAAGTTGTATGAGGCTATAAAAGCTTTCCACTCACTCGATATCGTCTGGGTTCCCGGCCATAAAGGCGTAGCACTAAACGAATACGCAGACAGGGTGGCAAAAGGAGAAATTGCCCAAAAGGAAAACAATCTTTCAGTAGAAGACGCGTGTAGTTTCCTCGCAAGGGCCATCAAAGCTGAACAAGTCAATAGTTGGCTTACCTCCAATATAGGGCGTAGATTTAGTTACTGCGACGTTTTTAAAGAGTGGAGCAAAGGACTGAATATCAGTAGGGCAATGGAGACTGCGATCAGCAGAGCGAGATTGCAGTTGCTAGACACAAAATTACTGCGTTACAGATACCGAAGATCAGACTCTCCCTACTGCGACAAATGTTTAGTGATTGACAGTACGGAACATGCTATTATTCACTGCAAAAAATACCAGGAAGCCAGACGTGCAATGTTAAAAAAAATGAAACTAGGAGATATAGATATTTTGGCTGACTTGTTGGCTCACTGCAATAAGAATCCCTGGCGGTACCAAATCTTAGGAAACTTCATCATCAAATGTACACAGAATTCTTGATTACTTACATCGCAAAATAAGAACTATTATAGGACTGACGTACTCTCTGGAGGGGAGAGAATGCGTCCTTTCCCTTATTTATTCATTTATTTATTTTTCTTTGGAAGCAACATAGCGAATGCGTAGGAGCACAAGGCGTCAAAGGGAAGCCAAGCTTCACAAAATGGAAGAAGAAGAAGAAGATATTCCGCCTAGCAACGAATGCGAACAGCCGTGAAGTGGCATTCTTTCCTGATAATAGAGTTTGTGTTTGTTGAAACTCATTTTATACTGTAAATAATCACCGCAGTTATACTTTTTTAATGATAGGGATTGTATTAAAACTATGATGCGATCTTCAATCAAAGGCAATTTCATGCTGAAGTGTGATTTTTACTTGTTAGTATTGAAAGCTATAAAAGTCGATGACATTTCTTTTAAGCTTTAACAGTTGTTACTAATCTTCTAACGTAAATTCTCCAAGCTATAAATCACTAGCTAGCAACTATAGAAAAACTTCAGTCGTAATATACCATGTGTGACACAATTCCATAAATTCCTGTGTAAACATGTTTATATTCTCGGGCAAGAAATCTTATTTTTGTGAACGAAAAGTAATATTTGTTTAATGAAGCATCCTTATGGTATTCGAAACACTCGTATTTACACAAGGCAACAAACGACAAAGTGAGCCATCTTAGAATTACTTTGGCGGAAATTTCTGTTAAGCAGTCCATTTTACATCCTTTCAGAGAATGAAATTCATTACTAGGTATGTAGCAAGTTATATTATATCAAGAATATCAGCTATAGTTATCAATGTAATGCAGCAATTATACGTTCTGGGAGATGTGTAACAAATTTTTTTCACGCGGAATTGTTTTAAAACAGCACATGCCGACCTCATGTGTGTAAAATTTGTAAGATTTCATTTAGTCAACAGGTAATTTAAACGTGCATATGCTAATTCACAGAGGAGTGAAGCCTGATATCCTTGAAGTGCTTAAGAAGACTTTCAGTTAAATGATTAATTTAGATTCACATTTGCTTATTCACACATTAGGCAAACCATGTATATGTGGAATATGTAAGATAATTTAGTCATAAGGCATTTTAAACAAGCCTATGCTCATTAACATCGGAGACAAGCCTTCATATGTGTCTGAAGTATATAAAAAGTCATTTACTCAATAGTTTAATTTAAACATGCACATGTTTACTGACACAGGAGAGAAATCTTATGTGTGTGAAGTATGTAAGAAGTCATTTCGTCATAAGGATAGTTTAAATAGCCATATACTTATTCACACTGGAGAGAAACCTTATGTATGTGAAGTGTGTAAAAAGTCATTTAGTCAAAAGAGTAATTTAAAAATTCATATGCGTATTCACACTGCAGAAAAACCTTATATGTGTGAAGTATGTAAGACGTCATTTCGACAGAAGGTTGCTTTATACAGGCATATTGTTGTTCACACAGGAGAAAAACCTCATGTGTGCGAAGTGTGTAAGAAGTCATTTAGTCACAAGCGTGCTTTAAGCAGCCATATGCCTATTCACACAGGAGAGAAACTGTATGTGTGTGAAGTATGTAATAAGTCATTTGCTCATAAGGTTACATTAAACAGGCATATCCTTCTTCACACAGGAGAGAAGCCTCATGTGTGTGAAGTATGTAAGAAGTCATTTAGTTATAGGCTTACTTTAAACAGGCATATCGTTATTCACACAGGAGAGAAACCTCATGTGTGTGAAGTTTGTAAGAAGTCATTTAGTCAGAAGCGTGCTTTAAACAGCCATATGCTTATTCACAATGCAGAAAAACCTTATATATGTGAAGTATGTAGGAAGTCATTTAAACACAAGTGTAATTTAAATAATCATATGCTTATTCACACAGGAGAGAAACCTCATGTTTGTGAAGTATGTAAGACGTCATTTCGACAGAAGATTACCTTAGACAGGCATGTTCTTATGCACACAGGAGAGAAACCTCATGTGTGTGAAGTATGTAAGAAGTCATTTAGACAGAAGGGTCTTTTAAACACTCATATGCGTATTCACACAGGAGAGATGCCTCATGTGTGTAAAGTATGTAAGAAGTCATTTAGTCATGAGTGTGCTTTAAGCAGCCATATGCATATTCACACTGCAGAAAAACTGTATATGTGTGAAGTTTATAAGAAGCCAGTTAGTCAGGAGGATGAGTTAAACAGCCATATGTTTGTTCACAATGCAGAAAAACCTCATATGTGTGAAGTGTGTAGGATGTCATTTAAATACAAGTGGAATTTAAACAATCATATGCTTATTCACACAGGAGAGAAACTTCATATGTGTGAAGTATGTAAGAAGTCATTTAGACACAAAGGTTCTTTAACCACTCATATGCTTATTCATACAGGAGACAAACCTCATGTGTGTCAAGTATGCAAGAAGTCATTTAGACACAAAGGTCCTCTGAACACTCACATGCGCATTCACACAGGAGAAAAACCTCATGTGTGAAGTATGTAAGAAGTTATTTCATCATAGGATTGTTTAACCAGTCGTATCCTCATTCACAGAGGAGAAAATCCTGATGTGTAAAAAGTCCTCTAGTCAAAACAGGAATATACATGTTTACACAGCAGAGAAATTCTTGTGTGTGAAATATGTAAAAATTCCTTTTTAATAAGGGATGAGTAAAATATGCATATCCACAGAAGAGAGAAATCTCTAATGTTATGTATGTAGCAACTCATGTGGACAGTAGAATAATTTGAAAAAATATATATTGATCTATCCAGAAGCCAAGCCTTATGTCATTTGAGGTGATTTTAAATTAGTATCAACATTTATTTTTCAGTGTAGTGAAGAATTGTGTATGCAGGAAAGAAACCTCATTTTTGCAGTGAAGTCAGTTTCAATCACAACAGTTGTCAGTATTAAGTGGTGACAGAATTTTTAGAATTAAGAGAAGCAGTCAGTGGCTGAATTTTTATAGCATGCGATATGAAATGTACTGGTGACCCTATGTGCAGTTTGTAAATTGTGATTTGATACGATAAAAAATAAACCTTTTATTTCTTTTAAAAAAACTTCATTTATGGAGGATATAGCTCAGCTATTTTTAAGTAATGATAACTTGAAGCTACATTTGCTACTAGCCTGTCTTAAAGGGTCTTAGGTTGCTTGTACCAATCTTGATTGATAGCTGTTATTCATAATCTGACTTGATATGTTTTACATTTTTTCCACATTTTCCCAAAATTTGAGTCCTTGACACTGGATTGCACTTTTCACAGCTTTTGTATAACTCGTATTCAGTGTTACATCTGTGACCTACGAAAATGCAGTGTGATGATCTTATGCTTCTTACCACTTTGACATACTTCCTATACTGCAATTCTGAAGCATGGGTAAAATTTTCATACCACATGGGTACTGTAACTTGAGTGTACTTTGCCATGAAATACTAAAGACCTGAAGTCAGTTTACATAATTCCATTTTATTATATACTTTTTTGTTAATTGGAGGTATAATTTATTCTCAGTATGACTATCCAATTGCAATATCAAATGTGTCAAGTGTATAACACTCATAAAACCAGTAAATGGTTATCACATGTTTATGCTGGTAAAAGGAAATCAAGTCTTCTAAGATATGTCAGTGAAGTGCTGGACATACCAATTAGAGAAATCCCATGTGTGTAAAATACTTAAGAAGACATTTAAAAAAATTAATCAGTATGGAAATGTCATTTCCATGCAGGTAAGAAACTTAAATTTAGTATGTACTTATGTGAAAACTGTTCTATGTTTTTATCCAGTGTTAAAAAAAACTTAATTTTTATTGGCTCTAGTCTAGAATTGGGTGCCCCTTGTTTTTTGGCGAAAAATTTTGTTCAGTTTTGGCGATGAAACCCCATTTCTGTTTACCATGAGTGTTTTAACATGGTTTTAGCTTCTTGATGTATTTAATTGAAAATAAATTGATGTGCACATGGACAAAGTAAAAATGTGCAATGACTAAGTTTGTGCAATTCTCTGATTTTAAGTGAAAATAGGTCGATGTGTACATGGACACAAGAGTTTGTGAAATTCTTTGACTTCTTGTTTTGGTTTTGTGTAGCGGCCATCTTGAAATTGTGTCTTATTGGTGCCGATCTTGGCATCAAAACAGAATCACCAAAAAATAAGGGGCACCCAATTGTAAACTTTTACCTTTTTATTTAGCAAAGATGCACACTTTATAAGCATGAACATCTGTGTACAAAAGGAAAAAAAATTCTCATGTTGCAGTGAAGTTACAAGTGAAAATCTGCAACTTTCTCAGTGTTCAAACATTTAAAAAAAATTATCATTATGATTATCTCAAGCATAAAAAAATTGTTTCAAATGTTTCCTTTAGTAGTGCAACTTTGAAACTGAATATGAACTTGAATATAAATAACTTTGTCAGCATTTTTATGGTTTTAATTCAAGGAGCATCCTTTTCTGTTATCTATAACAAGTGTTTGTAAATTAGGACTTTCATAGAAATTTGCTAGGTTACTTTAAAATTTTATTTCATGGAATTTATTGACATAACATTGCTGTACATCAACCTGTTTATTTTATTTAATAAACCGTATCTTTTTAAAAAATTATAATTATGAATGCTTTTTTATAATTTATTTAGTCTTGAGGGTGAAATAGGTAAAAAATATTGAAATTATCAATGTATTAAATAAAAAATATTTTTTTAATATAATATTTGGTAAAACTGCATATTACGGGCCAGTTTGCCACATTTTCAAAATATCGCCAGGTCTGTTATTTTCATGCATTTTTAGAAAATCGCTAACTCATCATATCGCCATATTAGATGGTTGCGAATCTGAATGAATCCCGTAAGCATGCAAAAATATCTAAAACAGAAGTTCAAGAGAAACAATGATAAAATATTTGAATGTTAATATCTATGTATTTTATGGGATCAACAATATTAAAACTTTTCAAATTATCATATACCATTTTTTAGACAGTAGCATAATGGAGTAAAATTTTTATCCCGAAATTTAATAAATTGTAATAAGCAGTAAATGAGCAATAAATGATTGGAAAGCATTGATTCATATTTAAGCTAAAACTTTAAAAAAAAAAGTGCAGAAGAAAAAGGAAGATAAAATTCAAAACTGAAACATGAGCAATAAGTATAGTAAAAAAACAAAAAGTGGTTAAACAATTTTAACTACGTAATTTATATTTTTACAATAAATTTTTATTTATAATAAACAGTAGGAACTCGCATTTGTTTATATCTACACTAAAATATAACAATACAATGGAGATGAAATTCAAAATGCTGCGCTCATTTCAACCATGGGCTTAAACCACATGTATTATATCTAATGAAAATTACTTTTATTGTTATTTATATTTAAATTAAAATCTGAATTAATCAATTCAGAAAATTTAGCAAACTGTACAAAAGTTAGAAAAATGAATCTTACCTTTTCATTTATTCATCTTTTGATTGTGGTGGATAAACAATTTTAATTGCTCTAAAAAATTCTAAGAACCTATCACTCGCACGTAAATGAGAATATTTCCTTGGGTATGAAATGATTTTTAAACCAGTCATACATTAATGCTTGTGTCATCCTTTCTCTTTTATTTGCATGATATATAATGGGAAAATCTTTAACTGCTCGAGCTTGTGTAATTTTTCCAATTGCAAAACCTTTACACTAAAAAAACTGCAGCATTTGCGCATGCTAAAACTGTTAGTCTAGCTTTGGAATCTTTGACACCATTTGGAGCCCTTTCTGTAGAGGATGCTAAGGTATTTTGCAGTACATATTGCGAAAAAAGACCAATTTCATCAGTGTTGTAAATTTGACCTGGAGATAACATTTCATTATTAGTGAATTCATTTGCAAATAATTCAGCAGCTTCAGTGTCAGCTGAAGCTTTTTTATCTGAAATTTTTAATTACGTTATACCACTGTGATTTTAAAATTTAGTTAACCACTCTGTCGAAGCTTTTTTATCTGAATTTTTTAATTACGTTATACCACTGTGATTTTAAAATTTAGTTAACCACTCTGTCAAATATGTGCACTCAGTTTTTAAGCTCATTTCTTCACAAAATATTTCAACTTGCGCCATTAGCATTGGACCCGCCAATGGCATGCGCTCGCTGCATCTCTGTCTGACCATTCAATCATCACTTTGTCATGATTGTCACTTTTAGCGTATATTAACTGAAATCTGCTATATTAAACGAAATTCTTTGGCATTGTTAAAGTATAATTTTAATTAAGCCTGAATTGTATTAATTTAGTTATTTATTATACTTACGTCTAATTCTTGCACATGCTTAAGACTTATCTCAGTCCTGAATAAATAAATTCCCACATAAGCTTACTGAGGGCTGATGCAGTTTCTGCAGGTCCTAAATGCCTCTATCAAGCGCCTTCATAAGTTCTGGATTTTTACACCCCTAAATTTTGGGGCCCAGTGCTTTCTGTCAATTCTAAAAATTTTATCGTCCCTTAATTCTGTTACTCGATGCTTCTCTAAATTCCAAATATTTTGTCTTCCCTAAATTCTGCTGCCTGGTGCAACCATATGAGCTCTGGCACCGGTTCTGGGTTTATGTGAATAAAAAATCAGTTATTGTTAATTCAAATAGCACTCAATGTAATCTTTTGGCCTATGAGTATCATTAACAAAATCTATTTTTAGCATATGGAAAGAAATTCTTGTTAAATTTTTCCTCATCAACATTTAGTGCATTTAAGTTAAATCTAATCATCGCCAAGCATAATGTCAGCATAAAAGTTTTCCATACTCTTTGTTACAATTACTTTAAAAAAAAAAATATTTAGGTATCATTGTGTAAGTCATTACTCAAGTTGTCAAGAATTGATAAACATATGGTGATGAAAGCAAAATATAATAAATAATGATTCGCCAGGTTGGTATCGGGGATATAAAATATCAGTAGTTGTAAAATCAGCGATGTTCCTATGTAGAATGTTTCGGTTTGAGATGTATGCAAAGCGGATATCCAGCTACGGATCCAAATTATTGATCACGCAAATTTATGCTAAAATGATTGTTTCTTGAATAATAATGAGGTATTTTATTTAGTGCCAAAATGAAATTAAGAATCAGGATTCTGTTCATGTTTTCTTGCAGGGAAAAAAATCAAATACGCATGCATAAAGCACAATAAAAAATTCCTAAAAAAAGTTTTTGTTGGTGGCCTTTACACAATGGAAAAATGTGCATATGAAAAATGTGTTTTAAGTGATATTGTTGCATTGTTTTGTAAGTAACAGTATTACAGAGTTTGCTGTGGAAAGTCAGAATATTAACCTAATCATTTTTATATTCTGCTTGAAAACTGCTAAGAAGCAGGGGGATTTTTTTATCATAATTAATGATGTTTAACAAAATGGCATGTATTTGATGAATATTCTATATTATTATTATGCAGTATATTACTATATTATTAATTTATTGTAAAATAAAAAAAAATGTATATATATGCTCCTTACAGATAATTTTTGGAAGTTTGAAAACATTTGTTTTCCATAAAAATCTTTCCGTATAGCACCTTCTACAGTTATTTGTCCTGTGACTACACAGTGATCAGGAATGAAAATTGTCAAGCTATATTTATTCTTAGCAAGCTATTTTAGTTCTTGTCAACTAGTGACCATCAAGACAAGATAACCAAACACCAGCATTCTAACTCAAGTACCAAATTCCATCAAATATATTTTCTGAATAAATGTTTTTATTGTGACTACATAGTATGTGATTTTTAAAATACTTTTCTAATATCCATAATTAAAACTAAATTTTAGCATGGTTATTTTGAAAGTTCAAGATATTTATTGCCATGATGTACAAAAGCTTTAATGTCTGGAAATCTCGGGAAATACTGAATTCCAGGTATGTCAAAATTCCAAGTAGTTGAGCATATAAAAAATGGAATTTATGTTAGAAAATTCAAATTAATGAGGAAAATTTAGATCTAAAATTATAAAAACAATCATCTTATTTTTTACGAACATGAATATCAAAAGACCATATTTAAAATTATATTGTTATGAATTTTGTATATATGTAAATGTTTTTATTGAAATTATATGTAAATTGTGACATTTATAATGTGACACAAAAGGCCTCAACAGTGGGAACTATTGCTGGGAAAACAAGGTTATAGTGACAAGAATATTTAACATTTAGTTAAATGGCTAACTTGCCAAACTAGTGAGATGGTCTTCGTAACCAGTTTTGTACCTAAATTTGGTGACAAATCACCAAAAGTAACCAAGTTTGGCGACACTTTAGTCCTGCACTTCATGTAACTCTAACTGGTCCAATCTCTGTGTAACTGTATGCTTTCCAGCAGTTGTAAGAAATTGAAGGTATTGGGAAGTTTCTCAGTGGGCAGGGAAAAACTATTCAATACCAGACAGAGCATCAGTTTTATTTAGTTCAGAGTATAGCCGTGACCTTCGAGAGGGAGAAGGCCATGACACTCGTTGAACAAGTCAGTGATGAGTCATGCTTTCCGTCCATCGTTTTTTCACCATTAGAGTCTTGTAACTACCATGAGGCGTGTGTATGTTCTTGTAAAGCTCTAAATTTGTCAATATAAATTTAAATTGTTGTTTAGCGCTGACTTTGTTAATATTGTAGCAATGTCTGACCATTGTTGTATACTTAAATGCAATTCTAATTATGCTGGAACAGGAAATTACGTGAGTGTGTACAAATTTCCAATGGATGAAGCAAAAAAGCAGCAGTAAGATTCCTCGTGTGAATTTCATACCATCTAAACGAAGTGTTGTTTGTGAAAAACATTTTCGTGAAGATATGATTGTGCGTGAAGATGTATTCACGGATAAAAATGGGATGATTTCAAGAATTCCAAGAAAACATCCAATGTTAAAAGACGATGCATATCCATGCATATTTAACGGCTGTCCAATGTATATAACTGAAAACTTGCCGGCAGTCAGGAGAAGCAGAACGGAAAAATGAATGGAAAAAGAGGAAGAAATATTCAACGTTTCACAGAAAACGACAAAATTAATGGATTTGATAAATTGCTAACAAATGTTGATATAAAAATCAGCGAAACTCTGAAGAAAAATATAAAATTCATTAACTATAAAAATTCTGGTGAACATTTTGTTATATTTTTATGTTTTTGTCCAGCTCCATTCATTCAAAAGTGCTTAAAAATAGATAAAGAAATGAATGTTGAAATATTTTATGATAACAAGCCTGTTTATTTGGATAGAGTAAAACACATATTGAATGAAGTGCCAAAGATCACACTGTGGAGTGAATTTCAGAACATTTTAACTTTTGTTGAAAATTTGACAAATAATAATGATATTCCTGAAAATAATTTTGAGACAGCTGTTAAATACTGGAGAGCTTTAATACAGAAAGAGGATGATGTACAGGAATATAATGATGGCCAGTTTATTTTGCAACAAATTAAACTGTTTGAAAAATCTAGCAGAGGAAAAAGATACAGCAGTTATCTGACGGCATTTGCATACTCTCTATATATATGAAATCTACGTCATGTTATGAAGCAGTTGTTGCAAGTAATTTGGTCAAGCTGCCATCTGAAAAGATTTACTTCTTGTTTGAAATTAAATCAAGCTATAATTGACACTAATAATATTGCTTATGTTAAAAGTAAATGTAAAGCATTGTCAACCAAAAAGCGCGTGGTGAATCTTCTCATTGATGAAATTCACATAAAACCAAAAATAGCATACAAAGGTAAAGCACTTTCTGATTTTGCTGAAAATAAAGTCAATGAAGAAGCAACAACAATTCAAGCTTTTATGGTATGTTCGCTATTTTCAAAACACAAAGAAATTATTGGACTGGTACCAGTCTTGAATAGGACTGCTGAAGATTTATTCCATTTAATAAAGCAAGCTTTGCAATTACTAAATGATGCAGGCTTTAATGTTGTGTGTTTGATAGTAGACAATAATAGGATTAATCGAAACATGTTCTCTAAGTTGTCATTTTCACAGAGTTCGAATAGTAATTTTTGCATGGCTAATCCAGCTGGTGAATCGAAAAAGTTATTTGTAATGTTTGATTCTGTTCGTATTCACAATAATTGGCTGAACCAAAATAATTTGGAGAAAACATTTGTTTTCCCTAAATTCAAAAATCTACAGGAAGTATCGAAAGCCGATTTTTCTCTTTTGAGAGAAGTATTTAACATTGAAAGAGACTTGGTTGCAAAAATAGGATATAAACTAAATTTTAAAGCTGTGTATCCTTCGAATATTGAAAAACAAAATGTTAATTTAGCTTTAAAGATTTTTGATGATACAACTAGTGCAGCTGTAGAATTGTATAGCCAGCAGGATTCATCTTTGTAAATGGTGAGATGACAGCATCTTTTATAAAAATTATCAAAAAATGGTGGAACATAATGAATGTTAAGCATCCAAGAAAGGAATATTTATAGCCAACCCAGACTGTTATGTGTTGAAGTCAGTATCAGATGAAGGTTTAATTTTTTGGAGAACTTTATATTATGGCTCGAAACATGGCAAAATCTGAAATTAAAACCACGTTCTGCATGTTTAAGTGGAGAGAAATTTTTTGCTTTGATACATACTATAAAATGCATGATATCTGTCAGTAAGCATCTTCTGTCAAATGGAACACAGTATGTACTGATAGGTAAATTTCAAACTCATGGTTTGGAATCTCGATTTGGTTTGTATTGTCAAATGTCTGGCAGTATATTTCACGTAACTGCACAGGACATTTTAGAGAGTGAACGTAAGCTTTGAGTAAAAAGTGTGTTGATACTACATTCCGACATGTTGGGAAATGTCCCAGTTAAATGTCTTCTGTAGCAGATCCCGTGGCATGTGATCTTTCTGTGTTTGACGATATTCAAAGTGATGTGGAGTTGAATGTATCAATGAATGAACAGCAAGCTTTAATATATATAGCTGGTTATTGTGTACATTCTTTGAAACTGCAGTGTGTAATCTGCAAAGAAAAGACATCAAGTTTGGATAATTTATTGATTGAAGATTACGATTTATTGATTATGATAATCTTCCATTATCTCAAACAACAGAAACCAAAGATAAGTGCACATATTTAGGTATGGTAAGTAGAGGTGGTCTTAAGAAACCATCCATACTAGTTTTTAATATTATAATCCATAGTTAATGCATATTTAGAAAACTTATATCAAAGAAATATGAAACACATTTTCAAAACTGCCAAAATCAGTATTCAGTCATTACTTCACTTTTTAAAATATTTATTAGTGGGCTACTTGGTAATGAAATATGTCAGTCTTGCAACTGTGATTTCTTTAATATTGTCATCAAAATGCTAAATGCATTTGCAAACATTTGTTTAAACAATTATACCAAAGTATTAGAAGATAGTAAGTTTTCAGCTTCAAATGAACGAAAACTAAATAAATTTAAAAAGCATTAAGTATTTTTATTTTCTTAATTGTAAAATGCAGTTTTATTAATTTTCTTATAGTATTTGTAACTTCAAGCACTGCATAGTTTAAGCCATTCAAAAGATAAGTTATATGTATTTGCTAAGATATGATTTCAAACATTCATAAAATATGAATGTTTGAAATTAGAGTCTTTACTATTAAAGTATATTATTTCCATCGCTTAATTTTTATATAAATATTCATGATAGAAGGACAATGCATGATAAATGGAATAAAAAAAAAGTTTCACTGTATGCTGTTTCGCGAAGAGTCTTAAATGCATGTGGTATGATACTGTGTATATTTTAAAGATTTTCTCTGCAGTTTATGCGAAAACGTTTACTGATTTTAGAAAATGTATTTTTTGAATGAAATTATTATGAGTATTTCAAAGAATAGAATATGTTAAGGTATGATAGAAAGAGATGTTAAGAAACCACTATAAATAACAATGAATATGAATGTTTGATTATATGATTTTTGTTATTATATTTAAGTATAACTTTAGCTTTGTTGCTTAATTTGATATATGTGATAATAAGAAAGCAATAAATTTAAAAAAAAAATAAACTAAAATAACAATACATTTCCACAAAAATATACTTCTACCAGCACACCAGTGAACAAATCATTCATTATTAATAACATAATTCCCTTAAAAACCATGTACACAGCGATCTGTTTTAGCTTTAAAAAACATCAGAGAATTGCAGAATTCATGGCACCGCGCAGAATTCGTGGCACTAAGCAGAAATCATGATATTCTGCAAACCTCGCTAAAATAATAACAATAAATTTTTAAAAATATATACTGTAAGCATAAACACAAACTGTGAAGAAATAATTCATTAATAACACAATCATCTTAAAATACAATATTCATTAAATACATTACAATATGCATTAACATTCCCTGAAATACACGAGAAAAAACATAGCTTCACTTACCATTCAAAATTCTTTTGGACTTATCACACGTCATGCTCGGCTTCAAAAACCCTCACCAAAAATGTTTGATGAGAAACCATCTAGAAAGCAACTGGCTTTTAAAAAAAAAAATCACAGAATTGCAAAATCCTAGGTCTTAACGCAACCTATGCTTTCCCCAAACATCGAAACTCCAAACGCAAAACAAAACCACGGCACTCACTCAACTTTTAACGTCAAAAAGGTTGCTATACCAAAAAACTCCCGCCAAAAACCAGCACAGAACACATATCGCCACATTTGGCGACCACATATATCCGGGGAGCAACCGGGGACTTATATCAGAGTAGAGCCAAAAAAGTTTCACTGTATGCTGTTTCGTGAAGAGTTGGTATGCTACTGTGTATATTTTAAAGATTTTCTGTGCAGTTTATGCAAAAAAGTTTACTGATTTTAGAAAATGTATTTTTTGAATGAAATTATCATGATTATTTCAAAGAATAGAATATGTTAAGGTATGATAGAAAGAGATGTTAAGAAACCACTATAAATAACAATAAATTTGAATGTTTGATTATATGATTTTTGTTATTATATTTAAGTATAACTTTAGCTTTGTTGCTTAATTTGATATATGTGATAATAAGAAAGCAATAAATTTAAAAAAAGGTTTTGACATGCTGTTTAATGAAAATCAGATTTTAATCACATAGTAAGTGTGATTAAAAGCTCTTCCATGTAATATGCAAAGAAAGGTTAATGATTTTAAAAAGCATATAAATGATAATCATAATTCCCATTATCCTAAAATTTAGAAGCTAAACTATGTATATACACCTGAATGAAATGGTTGAAAGAAATGGTGTTAAGAAACATCAGCATAACTACTAAATATTGTAATCCATAATTATTGCATTTTTAATCATAATATTTTAAAAACATTAAATTTTACATTAAGTGCAAATTGCAGGTTTGTTATTTTTCTCTTGGAATTTTTAATATATCTCTTGGTATGAATACGAATGTTGTAAGCTATGTTTTTTAATTATTACATTTGAAGAGATTCCATTTCCATTACAAATTTTTGTACGTGATTGTGATAGCAATGAAATTCGTGATAAATGAGAAAAAAACATTTTGTTGTGTGCTATTTAATAAAGAGCAGATTTAAAAATGCAATTCATATTATTTTGTATATTATTCAAATCATTTCTGCGCAGTATCCAAAGGAATGTTATTGATTTGAAAAAATGAATAAAATGGAGGTGAGAATCTGCCATTGTCTAAAACAAGTGTGTATATATATATATATATTTACATATGATCGAAAGAAATGATGTTAAAAATTATCAGCATTCCTACTAATTATTGTACTTTTAACAGCTTGCTATTTAAAAAACACTAAATGATTTTTTATTAATTGGAAATAGTAGTTCTGTTACTTTTTTCTGGTAATTTTCAAACACTGCATAGTTTTTGTGTTTTTTTAAATATTGCCAGTTGTGTATGTTGTTTGTTAGGTTATCTCATTTCAAATATGAATGTTGGAAGGTGTTTTTGTTATAAGATTTAGGTATGTTTCTTGTATGAAATACTTTTTATCACATTTATTAGCTAATTTATATAGTATTTCATTTACATACATTGCAGATACAGAAGTTGATGGTTATATATTTTGCTCTGAAACACGAATAAATTAAAACTTGAGCCTAGGTAAAATATTAATTAGTATCATAAGAGCCCTTTCCCAATTTATCATGACAATGGCAATTTTCAATCAGCATTTAAATTTTTGTAAAATGTTCTTTTGTTCTTTCAATTAAACTTATGCACAAAGTTAATTAAAATATCTGTAAAAAGCCTAAAAAGTGAAAATAATGTATATAAAGCCTCCTTTCTTTCAGCTATTTTAATTAACTAAGCAACAAGTTATATTTCCAACAAAAATTTTAAAATCCATATGATTTTCCGACGATAACATCGGATGGAAAGCTCCGCCATGTTTATAAAGTGTCATGGCCTTCTCCCTCTCAAAGGTCACAGTATAGCTCAAAGTATTGAGTAAGCTTATGGATTTGAGGCTTTTTATGTTGTCTTGTGTTTAATGTTCTTAACAGTTTGAAATGGTAACCACTGATGTGTTCTGTCATACTGAGAAGAGCTGCACGTACTTCTGTAAACTCTTTCAGAACTCTAAAGTGTTTCTTTTGGGAAAATAAACTTCATTAAACTATTGTTGGATCTGTGTGCGTTCAATCCATTATAAACCTGTACACACATGCCAATATCAAATTTTGAAAGTAAAATAATTGATCTGATTAGGAAATTCCACTAAACATGAAAGGTGGTGGAGATATTGCCAATAATTCCCACAGAAGCAGATAGTTCTTTAATTCTTTAGGTAATAAAAAGAATCAAATTATGGATATTACATGTAAAAAAACTAAAATCGTTTAGAATTTTTCACATAACATTGCCATTCTTTACCCATTTTTAAAGTTGCATATTATGTCTTTTGTAAAAGAACAGATCTTTTACTACTGAAAATATTCCACTTCATTCAGTCTCAAATGTTAATTATTTTTTGAAAGTGTGAAGAAAAATAGGGCTCTTTACAAAAACAATCCAACTTTACAAAAATTAAACCAGCTTATCAAGAAATAATCGAACTTACATTAAGCCAAAACAGACTTACTATGATTATATTGTGACTTCATGCTTATTCATTACTGGAGTAAATCACACTTTGGCAACAATGTAAATGTGTTAACCCTTAAATGTATATTTTTTTATTTATTTATTTTTAAAGTCAAAAGTGTGTTAAAATAGATATTAAATAAAATAGAGAAAATACTTAAAAAGGAAAAAAAAAAATCGAAACTAAGTTCTTATTCCAATTTTTGAAAAAATATGATAGGCAAATAGTAATTTTGTGCATTAATACATATCTTATAAACCTGTTCAAACAATTTTAAAACTTTGAATACATCAAAATAACAACAAATACAAAATCAAAACTTCGTAAACAGAAATGATGTCCACACCCTACACATCAATTCACAATAATCATGACTGTTGCACCATTAGTGGTGCCACTACAATGAAACTTTCAAAACTATATACGTAAACAATATGTATCCAATTGGTTACACTATGCATTAAGCTAAAATTTGTGTTTTGATTTGATTTAGGTACTAAATAAGGGTATGCTGCCAAATGGCAACTACATGCATTTAAGAGTTAAATAGTATTATAAGCTCTAGAATGCATTACAAATCTCTCACCAAGTTTTTCTGCAAGAAAAAATTTTCAAACAGGCTCCTTACTTGAGCTTTATGGTTAGTTGAATGCTGGATAGTCGAGCTTTTACTCTATGTATTTAGAAATTCTTTCAGGCAGACTTTATCGTGAGTTATATAAAATTAAAGTTCACTTTTTCTCAGCTATGATATGAAAAAATTTCTCAACAAATATTGTGCTTTTTAACTATAACAAGATAATTAGAAAATTATATAATTAGAAACATGGGAAATCAGCAGTACGTGTACTGTTAATTTTGTCCAATGGTCCTTTTTTTTTTACGTGAAAACGTATCCTTATACACCGGTGAAGAGCAGTGTGTGTCATGCTAATTTCTGTGTAATGCAAAATTTCTATTGTTTATTGAAGCACATCATTGTGCACATATAGTTAAAGGCAGAAAAAGAAAGTATGACTAATTATTAGGGATGTTTCAGGCATTTTTAATTTTATTAATTGGTTGCTGTTTTGGTAATGTGTCTTAGTGTGATGCTAATTTTGGAATTGGCTGTGGTCTTTCGCATCTTAAATTGGGGGAAAATTAGTCGGAAAGAAATGCATGGAATCGGAAAGTAGCACAAATGCCAGTACCTTCGAATGAAATCTAAATATTCTGTTAGCAAACTTAGAACTAGTAATTTAGTTAGTTTTTGTCTTAAATTCGTAACAGAGCAAATCTGTGTAAATGAAAATTTGTCTCGAGTGTTTATATAGGGTTCCAGAATTTAAATTTTTTTGTTACTTGAAAATAATTATTTGTGGAATATTGTTTACATTTTTCCAGTGTCAATCAAATGAAAATATTTTAAACTTTCTGTAGATAGATAGGTTTGCCATATTACTCATGTATTTTTCCACATTTTCATTAATTTTATTGAAAGTTCTTCAAGTAATTTAATTACAAAGGATGTGGTTGCAGTAGGAAAATAACAAATAAAACAGATACATGGAAAAGTTATCAGTAACTCTCGCACTTTTGTGTATTTAAAAAAAAGAAAAACAGAACAACATATATTTGAGTTGTAATATTGGTATTATATTTTATCTAATGAAATATCGTCATTATTTATCTGAATCCTGACTCTTGGCTACTGTCATTGTTGCCCTATTCTCTCCCTATATCTCAAATCATGTAATACTGCTGGTATTGCTGTCTTCTTCAGCTTGCAGGTCATCACCATTCAATCCATCAGGACCATTATATATCCCCATTTTCTTGAAGCTTCATGAATTGGAACCCTTTTGAAAGCAAATCAGTTAGTAAAAAAAAATGAACCACTACGTACAGAAACTAATTTCAAAATTCAGAGGCACTTACTTTCTGCACCTTGAAAAAAATTGAAATTTACATGGCTGCTTAAAAAAATTTCGGAAACTTTTGCTAGAATGCTTATGAGAATCATTTGAAAAATATATGAGCAAATAACGTAATATCATTTTAACGGAGACACAACAGACAAAATTAATGTACAAACCTGTTTGAAACATTCCTTTTATTTTTGTTTACCTTGTACATAAATAAATTAAATTTATTATAATTTAAATTATAATGATAAAAAATTATTAGTTTAATTATTAACTAGAAGTTTAGCAAAAGAATTATATATATAATTTACTAGAATGTTTTTTTTTTTTTTTTCCAGCATTCATCTGAAGATGATACTCAACACTTTTTTGTACTGGCAAAATTCTGAGCTTGAAAATGAACAAAGCCTGAAACTGAACTGAACAGGTAAAATGATTCTCAGCCTGGGCTAGAACATGTATATTTGGTGGCTCCATTAATGTAATCTGAACTTTTGAACATTAATTTGACCAAGCTGATATCAAAATGGAAAACAAAAAACTTTGTGATATGAAGATTTGATCAGCCAGAGACTTGAAACTTAGCAGGTGTTTTGTTGACATTGCATGCTGAGCAATATGGCACAAAATTCAACGTAGGATTTAGATGTTCCAAAAGTGCACAAATATGCTGTTTTTATATGATAAAAAACTAAAAGGTTCTCGAACAAAAAACAATATTCTTTTACTTGTCCTTTGTAATTTGCTGTAAAGATCAAAAGTAATTTTATATAAATTTAGCCTTTATCATTGATGGTTTTATCTCATATCAGTTTACTAGATCATAATTAATGCTATGTAATATGTATATTTATGCAACTATACAGAGAATGTGATTTATACAATATATTTAATTAAAGCAATAAGAAGATCTGAAATATGAATTCAGGTATCCAATATAACTTGATTTTGAACTAAAATGCTTATGTAAATCTGAAGAAGAGGAAAAAAAAAAAAGCATTTTTACATTTAATTAACTACAACTTTGGCAATATTTCAAATGATATTCATTGGTATTTATTACATATTCTTATTCAGCTTTTATTCCTCTTGCTTCTTCTAATTGTTTTTAATCTGATTAGAAATCCATATGCTTAATTTCCACCCAAATTCGTCTGTGATTTCACTAAATATACTTGAACTGCATTCTTTCACACTTTGCAATGAAACTTAATAAATTTTAATTATAATTATTCCATGTCACAAGATTTTAGTGTAGAATTCTAATGCATTTGTGATAGCTAGGAGTTCCAAATTTAACCAAAAAAAAAAAAAAAATTGGTTAAAAACATGTATACATCTTTGGATAATTTCTTAACTTTAATTGTTGGCTTGATATCAGGTGTATTTAACCATTTGATAACCTAATGCAGGGATGGGCAAACTACAGCCCGCGGGCCAAATCCGGCCCCTTGGAAGACTGTATCCGGCCCGCGGATAGAATCTTAATTTGCCGGTCCGAGGCAAATTAAAAGAAATATATATTTAAATATTATATCTCCATCTCCTTTTCTACTTTGTTTAAATATCACTTTTTTTCTTCCTTTTGTTCAAATTATTGATCGCGAATTCTAGTATTATTGATTGCGTATGGAAAGATTGCGGACATATAGCATCATTGTGAATAGTGTTTTTTGAAATTGTTAAAAGTATAGCATAGCTAGTGCTTGTTTGGGTTATTCGTAAAATATTTCAACCCCAAAATGTCTACTAAAAACGTAAAGTTGATTCAGAATGCCATGCTTTTAATGATGAATGGACATAGAAATGTTTTTTACAGTTGTAAAAGATAAACCAGTGTGTCTCATCTGCAATGAAGCTGTAGCAGTCTTCAAAGAATATAACATCATTATCGAAAGTGAGTTTCCCGAATTTAATATCTCACGCCCACAAAATCAGTGCTATGTTTGCTTCATCTTATATATGTGAACAAGTGTTTTCAACAATGAACCTTAGAAAGAATTATTTAAGAAGTAGAGTGACAGATGAGCAGTTAGCCTCGTTCCTTAGAATCAGTACATCTCACTTCGAACCTCAACATAAGAAACTTTTAAAAATGAAAGCGCAATTTCATTCTTCTCATTAACATATTTAAATTGTAATACTTGTATATGTTTTTAAAATTTTAGAAAAATTAACCTTGGCCCTCCGAACTTTTTTTTTTTTATTTTTGGCCCGCGAACGAAAACGTTTGCCCATCCCTGACCTAATGAAAGGGAAAGGAGTTTATAACCAAGGAAAAAAAAAATTTTTTTTTTTCAGTATGATCCTATATTTTTCAAAGCACTCTGTATTTGACAGCAATATTTTAAAGTACTTTTTTCCCTCCCTCTCTGATTAAGGGAATGCTAAATGCAGTTACACAGGAAAAATTTAGACGTGGTAATATGTTTTATTCAGAGCGAGTACTTGAGCACTTATGCACTGATGTCATTGCAAATAAAAGGAATGAATTACTAATAACTTTCACTTGGATTTATTTATTTGCTTTTTTAATAAATGTTGGTTGTTTTAAATGAAGAGCAGGATTTGTCAGTTAAAATGGCTAAAGAAACATATACAGAAATGTCCATCATTACCTAAACTTTTATTCATTTGAATTCATGTGGAATGGATTGTAACAGGAGGTTCAATGCAAACAAAATCAATGGTTTTATGCTTCTTGTGTAATCTGAAATTCATGTGGTAAAATCTGATTTACATTTTTTTATTCGTAAACTTTTCTATCAGTTATGCAGTTAATTAAATACTAGATATTGCACCAACATTTGTACTTGGCATGAAGTGTCAGGCTAATAAAAATGTCTTAAATGTATTTTGATATTGTTTCGTTTTTTTCTTTTCATCAAACATTGCATTTAACTACAGTACTATTTATACATAAATTTATTAAAAAAAGGCACAGAATAAAAAATTGGGCAAACAAAATTATTGATCCTATGGAATTCCTAGATTAAAAATTAGATATCGTCCAACTTTCATTATATAAAATGCACATAACTTAAACATTTTGTGAATTCAGATGCTTCTAAAGCATCTACTAATAGGGCAAAAATGTATTTTGAAATTGTATTTGAAAAAAATTGTTGGTAACGCATGGTTAGGTTTGAAAAGCATCAGACAGGGGGCCATTCAGAGCCAGGGCTAAAGAAACAGGAAGGGCTGGGTCATCTCTTTGAGGGGAACAATGCCGACATGAACCCAGTTGGGGAAGAATGTGGCGACACTGGGTTCCTCACCTCGCCTACTGACTAGAGCTTCACAGTGCGAAAGCTTAAATTTTTGCTTTTTATTTCTTTGAAAGAGGTTTCTTTTACTTGAAAATTATAGCTGAGGATACTTTTAAAATGAATTAATATTTATAAAGTGTTTGTAACAGGAAAATACTGAAAAAAATGGGGTCCTGTGTCGCTGCTCCTTATGATAATACGTATCATAATATGAAAGAAACAAACGTGATATTTCATCAAAAAAAATTTCCGTACAGAAACGTTCAGTAGACGAATGAATGTCTGCCTAAATGTTGCAGAGTAAGCATACTTTTTTTTTCGTCCAGGCTTTTCTCAGTTCATCATATCAATATTCAGTTTTCTTACTGATATGACTTAACAAAACTTTTTTTTTTGTCTTTTTATTATTAACGTTTTGGTGTTTACTTTATTTATTAAATATTCTCTTCTTGGTGTGTATGACACAAAAAATTCGAGTCAACAGCAAAATCACAAAATATTTGAAAAATCATATCTTTAGAATTTCGGATAGTCTCGCACCCTGGAGATAAATTTTTTTTTGGTACAGTGTTGCCACTGCTGCCTTTGCAATCGTTGAGTTTGTTAATTAAAAATTCAAAGTTTTACAAAATATGAAATGAATAATAAAACAAATTCGGAATTCAAAATTTGAGCTTTCAGGTGGAAGATTGTAATTCAAAATTTGATGGCTCTAGGCACCGTTGTTTTTTCACAGTTCAAGAAGCATGCACATATTCATGCAGATCCTTCATATTTTTTTTTTAAATATAATATAGGGTGATAATATTTGGTGGCACCAATTTGAAAAGTATACACCTTTTACAGTGATTCAACGCAAAATGCCGTTTCGAGACTAATATCCCATTCGGGCTAAAAATTAATCAAGAAAATGGAAATATACGTTTAAAAAATGTATGCCTAAAATATATATACTGAAATACAAAAGTATGCTAATGAAACAAAAACGAATCAAATTGTCTCAAGATGGCATTTCAGAAAACATTGTAATCAGATCATTTATTATCTGTAAAATCATAGGTAAATATGAGCCATTAAAAAGCCTCCACAAAGATTGAAGAAAATTTTTGAAAATGTATGAGAGCAATTAAAAATCATATTTCTAAACTTGGAAAACATTTTCCCTCCATCAATAAGAACACGATTCCTTTATTTTGCTGCTTGCGAACATTCATAAAAGTTTGACACTTGAATTGGAATGCATCCCTTGTGTCAGCAAGAAAAGTTAACCAGAAAATAGGTAAGTGGAAATAAATCATGTAAACTAATTAATTTTATTGTATTAAAATAATATTTTAAATCATTATTTAGTTTAGCATTCACGTATTGTGTTACGTGATTTATTTTATGCACTTTTTAGATGCAAAATAAATCATGAAATTCTGCATAGAAACAAATTAGCATTAGAATCAAAATGTAAGACTACACGAAAAAAGCATATAAATATAGATTTAAAATATTTTTATTGTTTTATGAGTAATGGATGTTGCATAGTAACCCTGATGATCCATAACAATGCTTTCATAATAGTCATTGACAAGGCTTACAAAAGTCTGATTAACTCATTTCCACTGCTAGTTGAAACACAAAATTAAATGAAGTGAAATTTATTATTAGCATTAATTAACTTTTAATCAGATAGGGTTTGTAAGGATATATTCTGAAAATACGTTATTTGATATTTCTATAATGCAACTTGTGACATTGTGGTATTTTAACCCAAAAAGAATTCTTCGTAAATATAGAATCAATGTTTTTTGTCGATGAATTACTATTTACATACATTTAAAAAATATTGAGAAAAAAAAATGAACCATATTTAATGTATATTCAACTTTAAATATTAGTTTAAGCTTTCTCATATTATTTACCAAACAATTCCTCAAAACCTTTTGATTTTCAAGCAAATACTCATGAAACCGAAGGCAGAATAAGACACTCTCAAAGCAGCGAGCAAACCCAACTACGTCATCAGTCTCTTCTGAAGAGAAGCTGCCCTGAGAGAGCATATGCTAAAGACAAAATGGAAAAAAGGTCGATGGTAGAAGAAAGAAATTGATAGGAAAGTCACTGTATTAGTGACAAAGAAGCAATTACCTGTGGTTGACCACAATAAGAGGAGCGATTAGCCCCCGTGGGTAACACAGGTAGCAAGAATGGTTGCTATGGAAACAAGGTCAGAGTGCTTCGGGAAGGTGGAATCAGGTGCTTTCGTAACAGCGTTCACTAAGAGCCTTGATCATATGGTCATGGGTGAGTGGAGGTCATTGACCTCAGCAGTGAAACATGTGCTTAGGTTTGCATAGCTGAGCACTCATTTCCCAGAGGAAGAAGAACTAGAAATCTTTAAGAACCTCAGGTAATTTGAGTATTTTTTGTCTGAGTGTTTTTTGTTGTTGAATTCTCTGCAGGTCGAGCCTAAAAGATTCCAAGCAGGTTCTTTGCCGATTTCTGAGAACAGAGTTTTAATTTTGACTTTTTTCCTTAATATTAGCCAGTAACTTGGAAAATTGGGGTCTGAATTTGGGAATAGGGGCCTCATCAAAAGCACTTTTTAAGGTACTATTGAGTTGGCCAATCGCAAGGTCAATTTGCTGATTATTAAAAATTTTGATTGGGGGAGCAGATTTTTAGAATTTAATATATGCCAAAAGTTGTCTCAACTAGTTGAGACATGCGCTGGTAAATTTTGATTAATTTTAGTACAGTTAGGGGTAAGGTGAACCGGGTAGTGCTCGGAGGACAATTCCAGAATCACTCTGATAAAAAAATCTAATGCTATATCTTTAAAAAGTGCCAGATCAATAATGGAAGGTGCACCTATGCCACCCAGAAATTGGTAATGCATAAGGTCCTTAGGCACAACAATTTGGATACAGGCATCCTGAGCCCAGTTTTTGAGTTTATCACCATAATTGTTCGCAGTGACACAGTCCCAACTCCTATGGCAGGCATTTAAATCACCTGCAATAATCAGATTGTTAGATACTCAGCTAAGTTTTTTGAGATCAGGTATAAATGAAGGTCCCTGTCTCAGAGGCATATAGCAGGACGCTACTGCGACAGGGTGGTAATTTTGAATATAAGTTTGGATTATCGTCGCCTCAAAACCCTCCAGTTGCGGAGTAGGAATTCTGCTATGTTTCACGGAGCATTTTACATAAATAGAGATACCACCACTAGCACGAATGGTGTAACTGTTACTATCCGCTCTATCATTGTGGTAGCAAGTACGAGGGTTGGAACTTTAATAGTGGCAACACAGCTGAAAAAACGCTATGCAACAAAACAAAGAACATCGCGTATATCACACGTGAACTACATACCTACCTTACCGCTCAGCAAAAAGACTCGTCCTGCCTACGTCACGCGCATGCGGAGTGACGTGAAGAACGGATCCTTGTATTAGCTTGCGGTCTAAAGTAAGTGTTGTCAGAATGTTTTCAAAACATCCTGACAACGATGTTGAATAAAACTTGAATGTGCCAGAGGTCGTACAGCACGACAGTGTCATCAAGGGCTTCAAGAGGCTTGCGGGGAATCTGCATTGCCTTACAGAACCGTAGCAAGATGGGTGAAAGCATTCAATGAAGGATGCCAAAACGTGACAGACATGCTGCGGCCAGGTCATCCGAGTGTCAACGATGCAGACGTGCAAGCTGTTGCCGCACTAATGGACAGTGATCGCCGCCAAACGATTCGTCAGCTGGCCGGACAAACAGGATTAGCACATATGACTGTGCTGTGCATTCTGAAGGAACGCTTGTCCATGAGAAAAATTGCTTCACGATGGGTTCCACATCAATTGACAGAAATGGCTACGATACGATGCTGCCCGAACCCACCTGGAGTGCTATGAACGCGAAGGAGATGCTTTTTTATGCCGTATCATTACGCTGGATGAGACTTGGGCCCGATCATACCAGCCAGAACTGAAACGCCAATCAAACGAATGACGTCATCACGGGTCACCACGGCGTTCAAAATTTTGTCAGAACCCCAGCAATGTGAAAGTTATGGTGATTCTCGTGTACGACTGTGATGGTGTCATCCTAATGCATACCATTCCCCCACAGCAGACCGTCACTGCGCAGTATTACTGCTCATTTTTGAAGCACTATCTCCAACCAGCTTTGAAAAAAAAAATGGTGACACTTTCTGCAGAACACTCCTCTCATTTTGCATGACAATGCTCGGCCGCATGCAGCGCAAGCTGTGACTGATTTGTTCAAGCAATGGGGCTGGGAAGTGCTTTACCATCCACCATACTCCCCAGCCCTTGTGACTATGACTTAATTCCTAAGATGAAGGAACCACTTCGTGGCACTCCAAACTGTTCCTGAGATTCTTGCGGCAGTAGACCGGTCCATTCAAACTATCAACAAAACAGGCACTGCTAAAGGTATTCTGCGACTTCCACATCGTTGGAAACAGGTTGTACACAATGCTGGCAACTATATTGAAGGACTGTAAAACATGGTGACATGAATCACTTTTGTATTCCTTGTAAATAAATAGTTGCCACTATTAAAGTTCCAACCCTCGTATAATTTGGAACATTCGCACTACCTCCCTCAACCAGATGCATCTCCTGAACAAGGAAGAGGTCCATGTTGTGCTCACTGATAAAATCTCGGAGTTCGTTAATTTTAGGTAGAATGCCATTTGCATTCCAGAAGCAGATGTTGAGTTCTTCTGCTCTTCTCGAGCAATTGAACATGAGGCTTATTCAACAAGTGCACAATAGCTCTCAAAGATGTAGAAGGCATGTTCAGGCCCCGTGGAGATGGTACAGAGCATCGGCAGAGCATTCTGGAATTCTTCAAGGAGAACAGTTTTTTGTATACCAAACTCTTATGAAATTTGGAATATGCTTCTCAGGCTAGCCGAGCATGCATTGTCATTATCAGCAGCAGGTGGAATAACAGATGAGGTGGCTGGAACAGAAGTTGGTACTGGAGTCCTGGCAGGAGCAGATGGAGCTGGAGTTGGTTGAGGCTGACTTAACAGCGTTCTACCGACATTATTTTGTTTGGAAATAACCATTTGTGAGTAAAGGGGGTCCCATACTACTGAATGGGGCAGAAGGAGGAGTGGGAATAAAATTTTGATTCCTGGCACCCTTGGTTTCTGGATCATTTGGTCCTGGAGATTGTTTAGCAGATTAGCTTGGTCCTGGGAGATGGTTTAGCAGATTTCTTTTGGTTTGCCGGATTCCTGGGTTAACAGAAGAAATTTGCAGCATGGGGTCTATGGCAGTTCGCACAGATGTTAGGTAGTTCTTTGTCCCGGGGGGGGGCACTCTCTTGCAAAATGCGGTCCGTAACAGTGCAGGCGATGCTTTTTCACTTCAGTGTCGAGTCAACACATCTTGGTCTCTACAAATCTATCGTACACTGACAAATTTGGGTTCAATTGAACCAGGAATAGCGGCATATGGTGCCGGGATTTGAAGTGCCTTAATTGAGTTACACTTCGGATGGAATAACCCATATAAATGCCGTATCATTCTTTATTTTTTCCATGTCAGTTTTTGCCAGAAAAACCTCTAATCATGACTTTCACAGGTCTATCCTGTTTGAGATTAAAGCTTTTGAACTCTGCCCCTTGCTTAGTTAGAGTTGTGGCAACTAGGCAATATTGATCATCAGTGTCAATGTGAATGCGTAGATATCTTCCTTTCATTTGACACTGGGTGCTTGGAATTGTATGTCGTACAACTCTCACTAAAAATTCCCAGTCGTTGGGCATGACAAAGTAGTAGAGCAAAAATCGCCTAAGACAATATGGCATTTGCTTTGAGAAGGTAAGCAATACACATAGAACAAATTGTAAATGATTAGTTACTGATGTGATTAAGTAAATCTACATACATTTTTCATCTTAATATTTTAAATTATGATACATATAACTCCCTCATTATTAACTTTTATACTACTTCTTTTTAATTTGAACAATTATCCATAGTAATGGTTATATATGTTTGGAAACATGTTCTTTATATAAATGCAGTAATGATCATGCAAATGCAACGTATATCACACAGTTAAAGAAAGTTTTAAAAGATAAAATATACATGTATTTCAACAACACTATTACATCCTTGAACCGTATTCCAGGCTATTCAATTATCATCCAATCTGGTTTATGTTGGACACTGTGGATTCTTTTATGCACATAATTTCACTTAAAAAGGTTAAAAGTCCCGCCCCTTATCATGAAGTGCGAAAAGTCTTCATGTAGATAAAGAAATGTAATCCTGAATTGCATAACTACAGGAAAACAAGATTTGTAACAAGCACCTGTATGGCTTTCCAAAACGTTATGCAATCGCTTAAATTTCAGGAAGAGACTGAACAAACAGAATAGGATAAACTTAATTGAATTTGTCTGCATCCATTCTATGAAAAGTTAAATCATATTGATTAGCTGACAAATAAAATATTATTTTTGTGTAATTTGAATATCATGTACAATAATGGTTTCTGGTGGCTCCCGTAGCAATTTTATGTGGTCCGCGAATATATTTCAGGCATGAATTTGGTACAAAGATTTCAATACTTTATTTATTTGAAGTCTGAGTTTATGTTACATTTATTAAACATGAACATGAGTAACAGATCAGAAAAATCTATAAATACCAATCTTATTCAAAGATTTGAAGAAACAAATTTGATACACATTTAACTAACTTTTCTTCATTTTTTGTGAAAAAATAAAGAAATTTTGTTCATGTTTTGGATAATGGTTTAGATTTTTTTACTGATATACTGAACTTTTAGTCCACAAAATCCTCATGTAAAGAAATCAGTGAAACTTACTTCATGTAGAAAAATAGCAGAATAATGTTTGTTTATACTAACTTATTAGCATTTCAAAGTCTGATAATCATTTTATTGCATTTTTAATAATTATATCTGAATATAAACTTGATTATGAGGGGTTAAAAAACTGCTTAATGATACAGGCCAACTTTCAGCATTAAAACTGTTGCACATTGGTAGTTAGTCAAGTCCCGGCTAACGAGCTTCTCTCCTATTAAGCAAATAGTGCTTTTCATTATTCTAAATAAGCCTAACCTATTTATACACAGACATTATTAGAAAAAGGGCATTTGGTCAGATTAAACAAATGACTTCCATGAATTAAAAAATATATATATTTGTATGAGAAGTACAATTAATTTATTTAGAAATTCATTTCAGTTTGATATGGCCAGATAAATGACTCTCAAATATTTAAATATTAAGTAGATAATTAAAAAATAATTTTCATTCTAATTAGAAATTATCTGGAAATATGAGCGATCTGTAATGCCAGTGATAAGCATTTTTTATTGTATAAAAATAAAATAATTTAAGTAAGTACGGAAAAGCAGCATATTTTGTAAATTTTTCGTAAAAAAAATTATTTTATTCTAAATACAGATGTAATTAATTTATTTAAAAATAATTACACAGTGTATTCAAAACATCTTACTGGCAAAGTCACATGATCATCAGCATGAAGATTTTTCTGCAAAGTCACGACACACAAACAAAATAGAAAGAAAAAATCCCTTTCCTTTTTCATATGTTTCCCTCCTATGGTATTGTCTGCTAGGAACCTTCTGATCATAACCTATATTTTAACGAGTATTTTAAGTGGTTAGTTGCTATATCCTGAACTTTTGGTACATTTAACTCAAGTTTTATCCATTGGTCCCTACCTGCAAATGCGATGGTGTCATGCTCTATAAGTGTATTCATTATTACCTGTATATACTGCTGTAAATATTTGTTTACATAATTTACACCCTTCTTATTAACTTAACAGATGAACTTTATGTCTTACCTGGCCTGTAATGATTTGAGGTCCCCTTCTTACCATCAAATGCTGCTCTTGGAAGATCTATGCTCACGAACACATCACTGTCAAGTGCCCTTCAGGCCTAATTTCATGGAGACGGAACATGAAGAACCCTTTGGGCCTAATTTCATGGAGGCGGAACATGTCGCACCAGCTCTGCGATATCTCTGGCATAAAGTGGAACTTGCTACCCTATCTTAGTTAACATCTGAACTAGCAACTTAAACACTCTTCACACTGTTTGACGCATATCGCCCAAGTTACCCAACACGGTTTCAGGACACTCGCCAAGTGCCGATTATCTGAGTATCCCAGGTAACATTATATTTATCTTTAACGCAGAATCCGCCCTCTCATTATTCTTCAGTATCAAAACCTTTCCAATATATTATATTATACTTGTAGTATCATCAATAACACTTTCTTCAATAACTTTGAGCAAAGTTCTTTCACAGCAGTTAGATACAGCAACTAAAAAACATTCTTTTGTTTCTTGGCAAGTCTGCAGCATACTCATTGGAGCAGAAGATACGACCAACACTGTTTTTTCTTGAACTTCAATATTGTCAGTGTCACCTATTTTAACTGACTGTCTACATATTAATGCACGGCCACAGATTTCCCTTATGTAACTGTTCCAATCAATAACAGTGCAGTGTTTCATATCAAGCTGATACTGCTGGAAGTTAAGTACCATGCATAAATGAAACACACACATAACTAAAAATTAAGAAACTGATTCTCGACCCTTAAAACTAATTTTACATAATCTTTTTTTTTTCCTCAGGACGTCATATCTTCACATCTCCATTTTGGTGCCACTTCTCAATTTGATGTAGAGCTTCATGTTACGATTTTTTGTGCTCTTTCTTTCAGAGTGAATTACTCGTTCCTAAAGAAATTTTATGGAAGATGTTTCATCACTAGTTAACTTCCAAATTTTCATATCCAATAAATACAATAATAATAAAAATACAAGTGATCATTACACCTTTAGAATTCGTATTTTTGTTGCCAATTTTAAAAAGGCATTTTTTTTGCTTTTTAAACAACTAAACACTGGTGACTTCATATAAAACAATCACTCGTCGAGTTTACCAAAACATTTGGTGACGACTATGGTGACGATAACAGCACAGTATCGAATTATTTAATAACAACAATACTCAACCATCAAATAATTGATGAAAAGTTTCTTTCATTGGTCAGATGCAGAATCGCCCACTTATTTGGTGCTTTTTACGAGATCAATAAGTGCGCCAATTGTGGTACCCAAGCTGATTTTGCCATTATAGAAGAGGGTGAATGCTAAGTTATGTATTTTAAATTGAGAATTTGTGATTTTTTTACCACAAATTTCAGAACATTTTTGCACATGCTCAGTATATATTTTAAATTGAGAATTTCTGATTGGTGTAGTTGGTAAAGGCAGTTACTTTAAACAAGAATTCTAGAACATTTTGAGAATTCGTTACTTTTCATTTTTCGGCTGAGAAGAGTGGTACTTCTTTTCAGGTAAATTAATTCTTCTTTACATAAATTTTTACAGATACACACAATGGCCTCCAGTCATATTAATACTGTTGAAAATGTGAATGAATGCATGTTGAAGTATGCTGAACATTCTGAAAGATGTTTTGCCATTATGAAAGAAAACTGTATTAGAATGATGTATGAAAGAGGTGTTGATTGGATCATTGTATGCATATCCAAAATGTGGGGGAAACATGAAAGTGAAAAGAAAGAAAGGGTAAAGAGCTAATAAATGATGGTTTTGTAGAAATCAGTCTAGCGTGAAAGAGGAAAGGAACTGAAATGAAGTATGTGGGAATGTAAGGAAAGTGTCTTTGTTTGATTTAAGTAATTTGGATATGTGTACAATTTTGTTATAGATACGAAAGTGGTTTGGAAGGTGCCCTCAGAAATATGCAATCAAAAACCTGAATGTTCCTAATCACACAGTAGTCGATTGGTATAATTTTTGTAGGGAAATATGAATTTACGTTATGATGAGAGACAGTTACAAGATTGGAGGAGTGTAAAAGATTGTTGAGGTTGATGAAGTTAAGTTTAGGAAGATGAAGTATGGAAGGGGCAGGCCCATGAAAGGAAAATGGGTGTTTGGAGGAACTGAAAGAGATACCCACAGATGTTTTTTAGAATGGTTCCAAATTGAATGAGTGCCTGCTTGCTTGATGTAATTAGTGAATAGGGGTTGCCTGGCACCACAATCATTTCTAAAAATAATTTCTGCCTATAAATGTCTGGAAGACTAAGTATTTCAGCATTTACAGGTAAACCACAGTTTGACATATGTGTGCCCGCTAACAAGTACACATACTAATACCACTGAGGGTGTGTAGGCAGGGATCAAATGATTTCTTAGAAATTCTACAAACCGAATTGAAGAAATGTTTTTGATTCATATCTGTACGAGTTTATGTGGAGAAAACTCAAGACCACTCTGTTAAGAATGACGTATTTAAAGCATTTCTTGCCGATATTGCAAGAATTTACCAGCCCCCCCCCAACTTTATGAGATCCAAAGCGCGAGGAAGAATTTTATGAAGAACATTATGAGGACAATGTTTAACACATCGATGTTCCTGGGCCATATTAATGATAATTTAAAAAATAAATGAGGACTTTGGGACACAGCCTTTTTTTATATTCAGGCAAGTGAAAGTATTTTTATTTTTCAGTGTTTTGTAACAATTTTAAGTGTTTGAAACAATTTTTAATTTCTAAAATTATGTTTTTGAAAGGACTAGATTTGCATTTTTAAAAATTTTTTGGAAATATTTTAATTTTTCAAGGTTTTGTAATGATTTTAAGTTCTTGAAACTTACTCTGTTTTTGAAACAATCTTTAGTTTTTAAAGTTGTTTTTTTGAAAGGATTTTCAGTTTTTAAAAAGTTTTTTTACAGATGAATGTATTTTAATTTTTCAGGGTTTTGTAACGATTTTAAGTTTTTGAAGCTTACTATGTTTTCTTTACAATGTTTGGTTTTTAAAATTATTATGCTTTTTTCAATGGAGTTTCTGCTTTTAAAATTTTACTTCAACTTTTATTTTGTATTTATTTTACTTGTTCACCATTGTAAATGTTGCACCTTGCGAAGTGTCTTCTGGAGCGACTGCAACTTCAGGAGACAAGATGCAAGAGAGTGCCAAAATTGGTGATTTTGAAAAATGCACTAAGCAGTGGGCGATTCTTCACTTTCCCTTTTTTTTATTTAATAGTCATCTAATTTAATAATCAATTATTTTAATTAAAAATATTCTATGATGTGTTTTAACAGTTTGTTTTCATTTTCTTTCTTAAAGAAAATGTGATTAAATTGATCGTGATTTAATTTTTTGTAATAATTCTAATTTTTATGTCTTTATACACAGAGGAAATAATATAATAATATTTATAAATTAAAATAAAATTTTATTAAAATTTTTATAATTTTAAATAATTATGGGAAAATGGCTCCTGGATGACGTGCCATGAAGTGTAATGTAACCAGCCTCAGGATAGTATCAACATATCGTTGAGCTGTAGCATATAGGTATGCAAAATACACCATTAGCAACACCATAAATTTTACCACCTGTGGCCCCTAAATGGCTTAACAGCTTGATTCTCACAACTTGAAAATGAAGTTTTTTTCATCAGTGGTTGAAAAAAAAAAAAAGATACTTACATATTTTTCCATCGACTCCGAAAGTTAGCAGAGATCTTGTGCTATTTGTTCATACTGATTACTGAAAATATTCAATAAATAATCACAGATCACTCTTTCTTTAGTTAAATAATTGACAGATACAGATTGCACAGAAAATTATTCCAGTGAATTACTATCTTTTTAGCCACATCTAGTTGTTCTTTCTGATACTCAACAGCTGCTAATTCACTTGACAATCACAAAAGTGATTTTAGAGTACTTGGACTGCATTCCTTTTCTAAAGGATATTCACTAGCTGCATAGCCAATATTTATCCATTTTCAAATAAAGTACTATACCATGCAAATTAATACATATTAGTATTTGATGATATGATCCCATTACTCTGAAAATACCTCACTGCTTTCTGTTCTGCAAAAGACATGTCCCAAATTTAAATTAATGTTTTCAAAATATAAGAAAATACAGCAATAACAGAGTTCATACCATTTTATATAAAAAAATTATAGAGAATTAATCAGGGTTACATAAAATGAAAGGAAAGATTTTATGAGTGTGTTTTGACATCATGCTCACCCATTACTGGCACTTATTCATGCTGCTTAGCGACAGTTTTACAGTAGACAGAAAAATATATAAATATCAGTAAAAACACAGTTCAGTTATTGAATAAATATCTAATATACATAAAATTCTTACCTGCTTGGAAATGTTTTCCAAGTTATTTATTTTTACAAGCACCTTCTTATATCTTTCACAGATACTGAATTTTTCTACACTATAAGCAAAACCAAGACTTGACTCGGAACATTTGAGAAAGCATCTATTTTCATTTTTCCAACATCAGATGTGAAATTCTGATCTAGATTTTGTGAACGATATACACTGAGGTGTTTCATCCTGGAGCTGGATAGCTATGCTCTTCAATATTTGGTGATAATAAGTGGAAATACTTAATAAATGCTAGTGATAAAAATAATAAATACTAGTAATAAACTTCATAAATACTATTTAATAATATATTTAATAAATACTACTGATACTAATGTACTTAAATAAATACTAGTGATAACAAGTGGAAAACATGATTACAACTTTCGAGGTAATAGTCCGTTGACGGGATTTTAACAATTTTTCATGACGGTCATGGAATAACACTAACAGCACAGCTTTGATAGGAATTAGTGTTGAAATCAGAAAGAGCTAAGTTTATCACGAAGCTTATATATGTTACTGTACATATGATGATGAAACATTTAGTCATGCTTAGGAATTTCAGTATTAGAAGTATTTCAGAATGGTAACTTGCATATGAAACAGAGCACAGATCGAACAGAAACAGATGCAAGCATTAACCACTTAAGGCCTAGAGAGTGAACATTGTCTATCATGTAAAAATATCTTGAAAACCATTTACGTGGAAGGGAAAAAAACCTTACTTCAAGAAACTTTAGTTTGTTCGAAAATAATACAATCTGCATATTGCGGCAATGGCAGCACAGTCTGAAATTGATCTTGTAGTCTTATAAGAACATAACTTCAACTCAATATCTCAATTCTATACATTATCTTCATTTAAGACGCTATTATGTAGGAAGTTCTCTTTCGATCAGGAATCAAAAATGCCAACGTGCAGTGTTAATGACCATGTTATAAAACTTTCAAATTTTTTACTATTCACAAAATGCAGGAAAACAACCAATTCAGTACAAAGGATTAAAATTTGAGAAAGGGTGGGGTAGAAATGTCAAATTCTTAGAGTCACCTGATTCTGATTAAAAGAACAAGTTTAAAACTTTCTAATCAGCATAAGCATATATTGCTTTAACCCTCTATTATAAGAGGATATTCTATAGAGTACGGATAAGCAAAAACTACTTTAAGCCAGTATTGCTTTGAAATGACTCATGATTTATCATTCATAAATTAAATCTTTTTCTTGTACAAACGAATAAATGGTTAAGAAAGCATCAGGATCAAATGACAAATTACATACCTCATGTAATGAGATTCCCTTGCTACATGGCTAAGTGCTTACTGCATTGGTTTAGCAGAGGTTCTTTCTCTCTCCAAATCCTTTTTAAATCACAGCCATTTAAGTTATCCATTAGTACAAGTGAGTTTTTACATACCTCACATACAAGAATCTCCATTGTATGAATATGCATATGCTTGCTTATACACCCTTTTGTCTAAATAGTTCGTTACATAATTGACACAGATAAGGTTTCTACCTTATATGAATAAACTTGTCCTCACATAACTCTTTTCTCTAAATCACTTGTTATACACTTCACACCTTCTCTTTTGTGTGAATAAGCATATGCTTATTTAAATTACCCTTTTGGCTAAATGACTTCTTACATATTTCACATACATGAGGTTTCTCTCCTGTATGAATAAGCATATGATTGTTTAAAAGACACTTTAGACTAAATGACTTCTTACATTCTTCACACATATGATGTTTTTCTCCTGTATGAACATGCATATGCTTGTTTAAACTACTCTTATGACTAAATGACTTTTTGCACACATCACATGCATGAGGCTTCTCTCCTGTGTGCATAAGCATATGATCCTTTAAATGACCCTTTTGACTAAAGGACTTCATACATATTTCACATATATGAGGTTTTTCTCCTGTATGAATAAGTATATGATCATACAAACTATTCTTTCGACTAAATGACTTCTTACATACATCACACACATGAGGTTTCTCTCCAGTGTGAATAAGCATATGGTTGTTTAAATTACCCTTTTGACTAAACAACTTCTTACACACTTCACACGCATGAGGTTTTTCTCCTGTGTGAATAAGCATATGATCGTTTAAACTACCCTTTTGACTAAATGACTTTTTACATATTCCACACACATAAGGCTTCCCTCTTTTGTGAATAAACATATGTTTGGTCAATTCACCATTCTGTCTAGATGACTTGTGACAAGCCTCACACAGATGAGTTTTCTGTCCTGTATGAATAAGCCTGTGCTTCTTTAAATTATCATTTTGTGTGAATGATTTATTATATACCTCATATTTATCACATTTATCTTTTGTATCAGTATGCATGTGCTCTTTTAAAATATTCCTATTTCCAAATGATTCGTTACATATCTGAAATTCCTGCATTTTATAGATAACTGTAATCTGACAACTTTGATATTCTGTAATTTGCTACATACCTCACGATGATGTTCATGCTCTGGATGGATAAAAAATAGGCTGCTTAACAAAAATTTCAGCCGCAGTAGTTCTTGGTGGCTTCCCTCTAGCTTTCGGTGTCTTGCGCAAATACATAAGTGATTACCTTATAAATATATTAATACATATTACGTACGAAAATTCTCTAATGTGTGACACATGTGTTTTGAGGCGATGAATAAATCAAAAAACAATCATTTATCAAGATTTATAACCAAACACAATATTTAAGTAATCCTTTTGACAACAACAACCACGTTTGAAACTATCCTTATTAAATATAACCATAGTTTATACGAAAACTTTAGCCTATAGAAGGGAATCCGTTGTTGACCGACGATCTTCACGATCAGAAAGGGGGGGAAATGGGAGGAGTTATGAGGTTTTCTTAGTTGCATGAAGATCTGCTCAGAACTTTCTCGCCAAGCTATTTGGCGTAATCGATTCATTTTGATTTCTGTAGTTGCGGTGGAAGGAGTGATGTCGACCTGTGAGTATACTATGTAATTCTTCCATGAAATTTAATACCTTGTTTTCTAACTTTGCACATTTAGCTTTATTAATTTTAATTTGCTTCTTTTAGATGTGCGGAATGGTAGTATTAGCAAATTTCAGGTTGTCCATCAAATTTTTATTTATCTGGTAAATGTTTGCTGTAACATCTTACACTTTATTGTTAAATATGAAAAGTAATTTTTCCATGTGTATTTTTTTCATACTCATTTGCTGTTTCATGTGCTGGTAGATTGCTTACCGATCACGTGTTTTTAGATAAATGCGCCATTTTCATTTAGCGCATGTATAGATATCATCAAGTTTTTTAAGTAACCATGAAAATTAATTCGGGTTTGCTTCCCCAAAGGAATTAGATTGAGGATATTTCAAATAAATGTGCCATTTTTACTGCGTCATCT
>KK118981.1:5011-38294 GCA_000611955.2 Stegodyphus mimosarum
ACATTTCGTGTGTTACTTTTATTTATTAAATGTCATATTCTTCGCACTTAAACCATAAAATTCAGTTCAGGAGAGCAATATCGCAAAATAATTTTAAAATGAACATATCTTTAGAATTTCCGATACAGAGTCTCGCGCGCTGGAGATAAAAATGTTTTTCTTTGTACAACGTTGCCATTGTTCGCTTTGAAATCCTCGAATTTGTTAATCAAAAATTCGTTTAAGTTTTACCAAATATGAAATCCTAACTAATATTAAAAAGCAAATGTGAGTTTGTTTTTTTGTTACGCTTTCACGCCTTAATTAATTAACGGATCATCGTGAAATTTTCAAGAAATATTTTTGATATATTAGAAAAGGCTATAGGCTGTGAAATGTAACTTAGCTGTTGAAACGTAAACTATATAATGGGTTTTATAGCTTAAAATGCTTGTCTTTATATAAACATTAAATGTTGAAAGTTTCATAAGTTAAACGATGTAAAAGTTTGTCTGCGCGCGCAGGTGCGTGGCTTAAACCACGCAAACATTTTTAACCTTTTCTAATATATCAAAAATCTTTCTTGAAAATTTCATGATGATTGGTTAAGTAATTAAGATGTGAAAGCGTAACATTTATTAATTAAGCGTTTATTAATTTTTATTTGTTTAATTTATTTTTATTTAAAATCCTTCAGGATTTCCGGCTTTTGGCTCTCTTTTCACAAACATTTTTCAGTCATTAGGAGTCATTATGTACGTAGCACTTTTACTAGATTTCGTGGCTATACACTCCGCGTAAATACAAAATATACGCGGCCTCTAGGTATTGAAGAAGGGAAGTATTTACTGAAATTTTACGCGAAGTGTATTTTTAAAATTCACGCGGAGTTGAAACTCATTTAAGAACATCAACGCGAACGAAGCCGCGGGTAAAAGCTAGATATCTCTTTTTGTTTATTTATTTATTTCCTTTTTTACATCCCCCCCCCGTTTTTGAAATGCCTTACAAACGTAAATCTAACATGTCTAGGAATTCATCTCGCTGGCCGGGCCCGAGATCCCTAGATTCTTCTGTACGTGCACAATTAAGAAGACAAGAACAAGCAAAGAGAAGGAAGTGCAGGGGGAAATAAAGAGTATTTGTCAATAGATAGAATCATAGATACAGAACAAAGCACTTCATATCCTGCTGAGTTTTTAAATTCACTAGAGCTATCAGGTGTACCCTCACATAAACTCCAATTGAAAATAAATGTACCGGTTGTGCTTATGCGAAATATAGATGCACCTCGACTGTGTATTGGTACGAGGCTTCGGATCACACAATTAGGGCAGAATATAATCGGTGCCACTATTTTAGCGGGTGTCCAATAATACCCACTGACCTACCAGTTCACTTTGAAACACTGCAGTTTCCAATCCAACTTAGTTTTGCTGTTACTATTAACAAAGCTCAAAGGCAAACATTACAGGTAGCAGGGGTGCATTTGGAAAAGTCATATTTTTCCCATGGTCAACTATATGTTGCCTGTTCGCGTGTATCCAAAGCGGGGGGAATTTATATGTATTAGCGCCGAATGAAAAAAACATATAGTATACAGAAGCATCCTAGAATAATACTCTTATTCGTACTCTTCTGAAAAAGAATTAATGTTTTTAACGTTTTGTTAATACTTTAAACTTTTTGAAAGCTTGGTAATGAAAATTATTTATTTTCGTAGTGAGATATCTTAATAAAGCATGTTTTTCAGTTTTTTAAATTATATTTTATTTAAAAAATTTTTAGTAATCCCGCCCCCCCCCCAAAAAAACTGAACTGTAAGATAAGATTGCAACGTTTGATATATCCAAATCGGATTTTAAAAATTATGCAGAATAGCGTCTTAGCGACATTAATGTAGATTTCTTATTATCTCAATGAAGAAGGGTAGTATTTACTGAAATTTTACGCGGAGTGTATTTTTAACTTAAAAAATAAGTAATATTAACTAAAATTTTATCCTGATTGTCCTGGTCAGGCAATAAGAAAAAAAAAATCAAATTATTTTCTTTTCTTTTCAATAGTCTTTCAAACTTATTTAAGGACATCAACGCGAGCGAAGCCGCGGGTAAATGCTAGTCGATAATAAAATAAAATCCAGATTTCAAATTTGGTCTTCCAGATGCCCATATTCGGGTGGAAACATTCAATATTCAAAATTTGATGGCTCTAGATACCGTTGTTTTTATCACTATGCCAGAAACATACATACATTTATGCAGATTCTTCATTATTTTCTTTAAATATAATGCAGAGCTCTAATATTTGGAGGCAACAGAATCAACGCAAAATGCCAAACGAAACCGATCCATACCCAGCCAGGAAGAAAACCAGCCTCGGAACTTTTCGGGTAGTTGGTGCGTGTTTTCATTAAATCTTAACTCGGAGATAGTTTATCATTATGTGACAAAGGTATATTTTGATTGGTAAAAGCTTCCACGTATGTATTTCATTTTTATAATTTTTTAAACTTATCCACAGTCTTTATTTTATTTTTATTAGTCATTAAAATTATACGCAGTCATAACGGATACTCATTTAAGTACGTATTTTTTCCTTTAACTAGTGTAGAGAGCGGCGATTAGTTGTGAATTTCGTTCTTTAGATTTCATCGCAAAACTGAGTATTTTGCCTCTTGGGCTCTAGTTTTGATCGTGGTAAAAATTTCTACTTAGTCTATTCAGTCAGTACTTTTCTATTTGTCGCGCAGCAGAACCACAGGTCTGGGGTCGATCCTCGGGCTGGGCAAGGTTGACTCAGCCTTTCATCCCTTGAGGGGGTCGATAAATTGAGTACCAAGTTCGCTTGGGGATTAAACACCATAGGTCCTGCGACAGGCTGACTACGAAAAAACAAAGATGCCCAAGCACCCCGGAGCCCACGGTCTAGAAAGCTAGCTGATATCAGGGTACTGCTGACCATGGGTCTCTAAGGGCTGTGTGCCGCCGAGTTTAGTTTTTAGTGTACAGTTTACGTTTGTATAACGACCTTTCGCTTTTTTCTACTGAAAGCTAAAGAAAGAACTATCTACTGAACAAAAGTAAAGTTTTTCTACAGAAAAACAAATGGTCATCACAAAAAAAAAAAAAAAAAAAAAAAAAAAAAAAATTTAAAAAAAAAAAAAAAAAAAAAAAAAAAAAAAAAGAAGATTTAATGTATTCTGATTAGATGAGAACATTTTGCGTCGGTCTGTGGTAGCTAGGCCTGGCTTCAAATTCCCGCGAACATATAAGCTGCATGAGCCTTTTTGTGGTTTCCCTCATGTGCAGTGTAAATACGAGCCAATACACCGATAGAAAGTCCTTCGCGAAGACATCCTTTCCTTTAGCCAGCTAGCTTCAGTATGTTTTACTGTCCTGTCCAGTCCAATCCAACTGATTATGGGCAGATCGATTAGCTACAGATCGAAACTTGTTTGGGAGAGGATTAACAGCTAATTGCACTTTCTTAATTGGTGGGGGGGAGTAGTTTTTAAATTTCGAATTCTGTTGATTGAGGAAGCGTTAAATAATTTATTAATGTATTGTATTTTATTCGTATCTTATTGTCTTTTATTTAGTTGAAATTTATTCAGTGTAGAATAAGATATATTAGATAATAGTTCAAGTCTGTTTGTGGGCGGAAAAGAGAAAGTTTATTTTATAGGTGAAGTTAAAATAAGGTTGATCTACATCTTTTAAGTTTATAAACAATACTGTGTTTCAGTTAAGCAATCATATCTTTCAGCGATTGTGTTTAATCTTCGCAAGTATAGGTTGCGGAAGACTAGGGTTGGATGAGATTGGATTTACTTTTCCCAAAATGGACAAACAGTAACCTGTTTTCACAGAATAAGGATCTTTAATTTTTTCGTCTTTCTGGTAGCCATAAAAGTTTATGAATAGTTTGCTCTGAATGAAAATTTGAAATTCCAAGTAGTATAAAGAATTGAACAATTTCGAAACTCGACTTATTTGCCTAGATTTTGTCCACTTAAATCAAAAAAACTCTCTCTCGATCTTTCGGGGACAAAGCTGTGGGAAGAGGAGAGGAAGGAATAGTTACCTCATGTAACCATTATCCTAGACTTGCGCTTCCGCGTCCCGATTTCATTGTCTCATGGGCATTAAACATCCCGCCCCAATATAGCATTCCCCCCCCCCGTCTTCAACTTTCTGGCAAGGTCATTCCCGCCCAATTTTGGCCCGGTTTTTTTGTATCATGCGAGCGGCGTAGAGTAGACTAGTTGACGTGCATGCGTGCTGCTGTTTGTGACAATTTTGATGTTTGTGTGCATCAAACTGACATTAAGAATTTATGCTTTTGCTGTTTTTTATGTTTGTTGTTTTTTCGAAACTAGCAGCGCGTAATTTCAAGTTACTGCTTGATAACATGGTTAGGAATACCTGTTAGGTTAAATGTTTGTCAATTACTTCTTAAATGTCATATTAGTAGTTATTATATCCCTTGATAACCTATTTGAGGAATTTGTTGTATTCTGTCTAAAAGAATTTCTAATTCACCAGTGAGAGTAATATTTTTTAACTCTGATAATTTACACTAAAAGTGAAAATTTACGGATTTTATTTGATATACGGCATTCTGTATGCAGCTTACCAGTAAGTAAGCAGCCTTAATCGAAGCTGTTGTTATGGGACTGTTGTGGCTAATAATTTGATTTTTCACTCGCGAATTGTGGATAAGAGTATTCAGCGCAATGTATAAGAATCTATAATAGTCTACAGGTTCAAGTGTAATAGATCTTCATGCATAGAAAGTAGGAGGAAGACTGAAGAGGAGCAAACCAAATTGTAGGAAGATGTATATTGCTAATCAAATCATGAACTGGCTTAAAAATGTATGTTGTTGTATTTTGTATCCTTCCCGAAAACTTTTTGAAACTTATACTTTGTAATCTGCGATATGCTTCTTCGATTCTATTTATCATTTTTAACAATTCTTTATTAGAACCTTTTCTAGAAAGGTAAATTTATGTAAACTATGCCAAGTAAATTTAACGTTCGTATACATTTCAAAGAATTTCCCTCTGGTTATACCCTAGCATTTACCACAGAACCTTGAGATCAGATGCAATGCATTTTTACCATTTTTCCTTCGAAAAGGTACGAACAGTTTGATAGAAACAAGAAAGAATTTACCTTTAATAAATCTGCGCTCAGAAAAGGAAACTTATATTTAGTGCTGATATGAATTATAAATTCATATAATCGAATACATATTTATAAACCATACCCTTAATCATCTCCAACTATAAAGTAAAACTAAATAAACTTTAATAAATCTCAAAATATCCATTTCAGTAACCGTTATTTGTAAGAAATTGTTTGAAAATGACCTTTGTCCCTTGTACTGTTATTGAGGCTGAGCGTAAACTCTTCGCAAATTCATTTGTTATGTGTTTATATGATTCAAAAACAAAACAAAGCAAAAAAAAAGTACCATGGTTATCTAGTTTATCTTTATAGAAATTTTTTTAAAGCTAGCATTGATGAGAAAAGAAACTTGTTTTTGGGTGTGGCATCATCTTTTCTGAGAGGAACGAAATCGATCTTTAATTTCTGAGAAGGTTTTTCTAAGACGATCTTTCATCGATTGTAAGTTTTATGTTGTCATAATCGTTTGACATCTGCTTTTGTTATAATTTTTAAGATCGGGAACTTATTACTGTAGAAGGAAAGGTATGCCTGTCTTTTTAAAAACTGAATCGATGTATGAATAAAAATAAGCCACTCATCCTCATTTGAAAAAGAGTCCGAGGTAATTTTTTTCCGTGCTTCTTTACTTGCAGATTCTGAAGTCCGCATGGAATTCGTGAAGTCTTATGTTTGTGTAAAATTTTTTTAACAAATGGTATCGAAAGCGTAATAATAAATAGAATTCTCTAAAATATTTTGAAATGGGCGAAGTACTAAGACGTATGTTTCATATGATGCATGTAATATTTTGAAATGTTGTATATTAACATTTGAATCGAGGAACTAGAATTATTCATGTTTTATACGTTTTCGCATTGTCTAAAAAAGAATGGCGAGATTTTGTGAAATCGATACTAATAATCTAAACTAGTCATAAAGACATGTTATAGACGCCTTTACTTCTTGAAATTCGTAATATGGAAGAATTCGATCTCTTCTATCAAAATTATGTACCATCGCGCTTTTCTACATTTGTGCAAACTGTGACATTCTTTCCCGAGCAAATTTTTAGTTGAGAACGTTCAAAATTCTTTTGAATCTGCAAGAAAGAATCTGTGTAGCAATTGCAAGAATCAGCTTCGGACACTCTTGCTCCAATGAGGATGATTGTCATTTTATATATACGTGCATTAATGGTGAACCTAAAAATATTTTAATGCATTTTAGATTCTAGCAATAAACTGCAATAAAAGCATATAGCGTAACATGTATTAACGCGTAAACTGAAACCAAATTCCTACATTATTTTTTAAAACTCCGCGTGTTCAAAACCATCATTCTTCAGTTATTAAAATGTCAAATTAGAAATCTCGTTAAGCCCATCTTTCGTGATTAGACTCATCAAGAGCCTTTTTTTGTTTATCGTTTACCCTCTCCCTCTACTTGACGCGAATCTGCTTTTAGTCCTGTTTTTCTTCGATAAATCTGTACACGATGAATCTTGACTGATAATAATTTCATATGGATGTAGAGTTTGCGTGGCATCATTTTTGGTCTGAAGAGCCTTGTTTTGCCAATAGAGGCAGTGAGGGACCAGGATAAGAAACCATATTTACGCGCACTTACCTCCTGTTTTAAAACGAGAGTTTTATCGGAAAGAGCTTATCAGGTAAGTGAATTCTGAGTTCGCAAACTCTTAATAATTTTCCTGTACTGGAGTCTTCAGAGATTGAAAGTTGAGTTTTCGAAGTAGGGAAGCTACATATTTTTAACAGATGTTTTAGAAAGAAAGATTCTCGAATTTTTAATTCGGCTTTTTTCTTAAATAGTGCTTTAATTATATGTTAAAAAACTGCTGCCTTGTAATCTAGAAAGGTGTAACTAACCATTTATTTTTCAAAATAATTTTTTCAAGGTGTTCTCTTGTAGTAATAAATGGTAAGGTTTTAGTACGGATAGTTAAAAGTGTATCCGAACCTATAGCTCCTTCGCTAAGAAAGAAAAGAATTTTGTAGTTTTAAAATGACTTTTCAAACAGCTCATTTTTTGGGGGATATTAATTAGTGTTGTGTTGTGACATTTTTTGGCCGTCTTCTTGAATATATTCTGAATATAGATGTTTAAACTTTTGATAGCTTTTCCTTCCTAGATTCTGAATTCCTTCCTAGATTCCTAGATTCGCTGGATTCTTCAGCGATATCGCATCGAAAGGCTTTCCTCAGGAATATTATTGGCTGCTATTTTTTTCGATTGAATTTGATTGTTTTTATGGCGATTTCATAACTTTGAAAATTCTACATATGTACCGTTTGTAATAGTGGTACGTAAAGGATATTCGTTTGGTGTTTAGGAAAAAAAAATTTTTGTCATGGAAGACGCAAAACAGCTTATAAGAAACTGAACAAGACATTTCTTCTGTGATTTCAAAAGTTGATTTGATTTTAGTTTGCACCTGTGGTAGGCATCTTTGGAGAATCAGGATATTATTTTAAATTACGGAGACATTATACCATTGTTAATTATACTGTGAGTTGTTGGAATTATGCATAAAAGAATCAGAATGTTGGAATTATTCGGGAAAATTCGCTTAATGTAGCAAATATTTTCCTGCGGCTGTGATGTGTAAAATACGTGTGTGCTGGAAAGGAACGACTCAGCCGATAAACTTCCATAATCTTATTTTTTGATTTATCTTAAATTTAACATATGCTAATGAAATAAGTTTAAAAAATTATTTGTATAGTAATTTGCGTTAGCATATTGGATTAAAGAACTACTGCATATTCACCTCTCATGATACTTCTAAAATCAAACAAACTTGCGATCTAGCATTTGCTGAAACAGAGGAAATGATAGAAACCAGAAACTGACCCCAGAAAGGAGAACCTCTTACACTCAGTCACAGAAATCTACGTACATCCATTGAAACAGAGGGTTCCAAACGCTGTTTGAGTTTAAACTGTTAAATGACATTAATTGTCATGTTACTCATATAAAGAATATTTCCACTAATAAAGTAAGAGTTTAAGTACGAAAGATCTATACAGATTTGTTGAAATCAGCAAGTCGCAAAAGTCAGCATACAGTTGATTGGTTCCTAACTAAATTTGCACATAACGCTCTTTTCTTCCCATTTAAATTTATAAGAACAACTCATCCAAGCGTGGAATTCAGAATCGATTCCCTTTTCTAAAGGTGATCGTATTTGAAAAAATGAATCCCAGGAAAGAAATTTTTGTAGATGTGAGAAATGTTATTGTAAAATTAAGGCATGAAAAAAAAAACCCTCTTGATGAAATAGCTAACCTTATTGGGAAAAGTTGTGCAACTGCACAGATTTATAATTAAAAATTACAAATCAAGCACTCACCAAATCTCGAAGTGGTCGTCCAAGGAAAGTTAGCCATTGTGATATAAGAACTCTTGTAAAAAAAGATGCGAAAGAAAAGTGCTCCCCTTGTGACGATAACTGGGAAAAAAAGTTAATCCAGAAACTTAGTAGAAGCGGGAATTATTGGCAGAGCTTCCGGAAGAAAACCTCTCTAATCTCGCCTCAAAATCGACAAAAAAGACTAAATTTTGCAATACCTAAACAAAGATTTTGAATTTTGAGAAACTTCTATTTATTGGTGAAAATAAGTTCAATGTTTTCGGAAGCAATGGTCGTGAATAGATTTCGAGATGGAAAAATGAAGAAATGATTCGAGAAAATTTGTTACCAGACTATTAAACATTTTGGAGAGAGTGTGATGGTTTGGGGTCCAATGTTAGCAACTGAAATAGGTTAATTAGTTTTCATTGATTACACCATGGATTGCACTATCGATTTGATTATCTAAAAATATTGTAAAGTAATTTGATATCATCAGTTGAAAAATTAGGACTAGAAAGAATCTGGGTTTTTCAACAAGATAATGAACCAAAACATACTGCTTAAGACCGTCAAAGAATGGTTTCTCTATAAGGTCAACTGCATTCTTCACCACAATCGCCAGACTTAAATTCCATAGAACATATATGGATCTCGGCGAATCCGCCAGTATGCTGTTGCAAGCCAAGATACTATGTGAGCAGCAATTGAAGGAGCCTCGTCTGAAATTACACCGGATATGACGACAAATCTGGTTCTATCGATGCCAGACATGTTATGGGACAGTAATAAATGCAGAGGACCTACAAGGTATTAACTTTATTTTTTGATTCACTTGACCAAAGTAAATTTCTCTTCCTGTGTTTAGACTTCTGTGACATGCAAAGTATCAATTTTTGCCATATTTTATTGAAATTCAAGGAACTTTAGTTTATTTTCTTGATTTGACATAAATTTATGTCTCAGAAGTTCATTACGATGCATTTGTTTGCTTATTTAAAATGTCATTATGAATGCAAATAAAGGTGTTTTGAGGCATGTATGTAGACTTTTGTAACTTATAGGAGTGTACGTATGTTCAACCCGTAAGCTTGACAGCTCTCTCAGCATACATGTTACCGTGAGAATCAAAAGTAGAAACAGCGCAAAATAGGAAATGAGTGGACATATATTCAGTTTTTGTGTAATTAAGACAAAGCTGGTTAATTTGAATGTCTGATGCCATACACTCACAGAATACTTTAATGATTTTTATTTATTTATTTATTTTGTCCAGCTACCTTTTCAGGCCAGGCTATTGGTTTGGGTTGCATATATTAGTATTAGCACTATTTTCTTAACTTTTTGATATTTTAGTTGGCATTCTGAAGAGTAATATTTAAGAAATTAAGAAGACCGTAAAACCGAAACTATTAGCCTGCAGTGGAAAAAATCTTTTGAATTTATGTCTGCTCTGCATAAGATAAGTCAAAAGGAGAAAAGCAAAACTGTTTAATGACATAATGTATGGATCTGTTTGCATAATGTTCCGACTTCTTCATGTAATTAAAATAATTGAGGGACCATTGTTTCGGATAAGAAATTAAAGAAATACGTACAAACAGCTAAGAAACTGCAATTCATGGAAAGTCAGGTTAAGTTAATTGTTTAAAATAAAGCGTACGGTTGCTATGTCTGTAATGGGAGGGATGAGTTTGACGAGAAAGCTGGTTCTCTTTACCTTACGCATGGAAGAAACCTGGAAAACATCGATGCAGCTAGTTCACTCACCAGGCTTTGAATCCTGGACTTCTACTAATTTTCAGCTATCTTACTCACACGGCCTCTGGGGAAGGGAGAAGTGCTTTTTTGGGAGGATAAGATTCAGAGTTTGCATTTCAGCGATGAATCAACTTGTATTAGCAGTATCTTTTCGAATTTTTTCTAGGGAATAATTTTGATTATTCTTATATAATACGAAGTTAAATGTCGCGTTTTTAAAGGAAGTTTCCCACCACCGCAAATATCGTCTGCGCAAACAGTTCGCGTTTGCATGTTTAATCATATTTTATGAAACGATTTTTGGCATTTGAAAGAAAAGACTTGTTTAGAACACTGTGTTGTGAAACTTGTAAAAAAAAAAAAAATCGTTATCATTCAGTACAAGGTGTCTGAAATAGAATTATTACGCTACCAGATTAGAACCATCATTTACTTCTAGTTCGGTTACAAAAAGTCAAGTACAGAATGTCACAAAATCCTGTGTACAGCTTTAGGTACTAATGTTGTATCATATGACACTATGAAGGTTTGGTATCGAAACTTCAAAAACAAGGCCTATGACATTCAAGAAGCAGAGCGCTTTGGCCGGCCCACTGATATTGATGAGGCCCGCCTGCGAGAACTTCTGGAAGAAGATCACTATGCAACCATTCGAGAGCTTTCTTAAGGAGTTTGACGCTAGTGCCATGTCCATTAGTCGCTCTATACTTTGCATAAATTTGACGTACAAGTTCAATCGATGGATGCCTCATGAGCTGACTCAAGCAGATAGGGTCAGACGTTTTCGGGCCTGCACTAATCTGCTCGAATATCAAGACAGTTATAAAATTCTGTACCGGATCGTCACTTTTGATGAAAAGTGGATTTACTTCAACAACACAGGCCGGAAAGGGGGTTGGTTTGCGCCCTTTCGGCAGCGTCGCAAAGCACAATTTGACTAACAAAAGGATCATACTTTGTATCTGATGGAAGCCGTGGTATTATCCGCAAAGAGTATCTGGAAGAAGTAAAAAACCCTCGATAGTAAGGTGTACAGCGAGATGTTAGTCCGTGCTGATGGGGCTATTAAGGAGAAACGTCGAACTGAGTTCCGGCTAAAAAAGGTAGTGTCCCATCAAGATAATGCAAGACCACATGCATCTGCATTCACCGGCTGAACTGTCTCCGGACTCGAATGAGATCCTTTGCCACACCCACCATGTAGCTCTGACATCGCTCTTTCGGACTTCTACCTTTTTTCACACCTGGAGCTACAGCTTGTTGGTGCTATCTTCCATTCTGCGCAGGACGTCCGACATGAGGTTGATTTGTATGTGGACTCGCGGCCACCAAGTTTACAACCAGATATATTCAGATTTATCGCTATTTTTTTTAATTCATATTCTAAAATCAAATGCGAATTTCTGTAAATTTGAGATAATTAAAACGAACTATTAAAACGAAGTTAACGTCATAAATTTATAACGCCTGAAAATTCACTTACAGTACGAATCTGTTGATGTAATTTTCTAGTTCAGTTCTCATAAATTTAAGATGGAGATTCTTTCTTGTAAGAGATCTTGTTTTTCAGTTACTTCAATTCAGAGGCGTAGCTAAGGTTTTCAGGCCCGGGGACAACTAAAGATCTTGCGCCCCTTTCTGTATTCCAAGAATGGAAACGATTTCATTCTAGAATTTATGGCATCAGTTTAGCGCCCCCTGGATGCTGCGCACGGCGACAGATGTCCCCCCTTGCCCCACCCTAGCTACGCCACTGGTTCAATTACTGCTGTCCTTTATTTTGATCTTTTACTTCATTGTGCGAAGTAAAGAAGGTATTGTATTCAACCGCTCTCGAATCCATTTGAATGATTTTTTTGCATGAAATCTATACGTATGGACAGAATATAGGATCCTTTTTCGAAAACGGAATGTAAAATGGATTCAGAAGAGTTTTTTTCCAAGACGTATGTATCTCACACAACTCAAAAAGGAGTAGAAGTAGAACGTTGAAATTTTGTATTCGGGACTCTTATAACATGTAGTGGTGCACCTCCCTTTTTCGTTGCAATCGACCGTAAGAAACGTGTTTATATCTACATATGCCTACTCTGTTACCCGGCTCAGTGAGCTCAGTATTTTTATTCTTAAATGTTGGTAAAGTGTGCATTTTTTGCTTTAAAAATGATTGAATTATGTTGTTGTTATGTTCCGGTTATGGTTTTTAAGCCTTTAGTTAATCTGTGTGCAATAGTTGTAGAATTTTCAACAATGTATAAATTATCAACAATTTTGGTAATTTAAAAGTTTAAGTGGCGTTAAGTCTAACTAAGCCTCCTATTTGTTTACTTTTGAAACTCTTAGTAGGATAGTGAATTAAATCAGTTGGTGCATCAATTTCAGTGTTGTTTTGCGCAGTGAGACCGAAAGTTAACTTTCAATTTTGCACACCGACAATTTGATCTTTCTGGCGTTAATTGCTTGTTTTTGCGTGGAAACTAATTTTAATTGTAATAATAATAATAAAATAAAATATAAAAATCTGAAAGATTTCAGATTTTAAATTACGTCCAAAGGCGCGTTTTTTTTAACGTTTCGTGTGCTACCTTTTTTTATTAAATATCATGTACTACGTACTCAAACCATAAAATTCAGTTCAAAATCAATATCGCAAAATCATTTTAAAATGAACATATCTTTAGAATTTCCGTAAGTCTCGTGCGCTGGAGATAAAAATGTTTTTTTTTTTCCGTACAGTGTTGCCATTGCTCGCTTTGAAATCATTTAGTTTGTTAATCAGAAATTCGTTGAAATGTTACAAAACATAAAATCGATAATAAAGCAAATTTCAAATTCAAAATTAGGGCTTCCAGATGCCCATATTCGCAGTAGGATTACGTCATTCAAAATTCGATGGCTCTAGGTTTTATCACAATGCGAGAAACATGCATACATTTATGCAGATTTTTCATTTTTTTAAAATTTTATGCAGAGCGATAACATTTAGTGGCAACAATTTGAAAAGTGATACGCCGTTTTTGTGTTTCCGACGCAAAATCGCAAAACGAAAGTAATAGTCCTTCGGGACTAAATCCCTTTGGACTAAAAACTGTATTTGGTGTTTTAAATTCTTCTGTATTTTACAATTCTTAATGAAGGTATTTTGATTTTTTATGTATTTTTGCCTTGCCGCGAAGTGAGAACTGAATTGATTGAATAAGAAATATATTTCAAATGAAATTCGAGCAAAAGAGGTTAAATGAAGTGCAGCAAAAAGTGCGTATAATTTAGTAGACAGTCATGTAGTGTCCACATCAGATATTTTCAAACTCTTATTTAAATTTTCTAATCTTTACTTTCCTAAATTGGGTTTTGCCGTCGGATATTGTGTCTTCCTATTAATTGCAGTACATCATTTACCGTGCAAGTTAATGACGCGAATTTTATGTCGCGATATTTTATTGATAAATATTACTGCGTGTATTAAAACACAAAGTAATACGCATTAATAAGGCCAATGAGGAGTCGTATAACCGATATCCGATTTGACGGCCGCTGAAGTTTCTTTTCCGTTCACATCTGTCATTACGATTCTGTTTGACCTTAATCATATTTTGTTGGATCCTGACCGATATTCAACCTGTCTTTATATATTCACTGCGGCGGTCATATGGTCTGAGCTGCACTAATTACGTAGTTTACCTTTACTGTATTGTTGCATTTTTACTTCCTCAATATGCGTACCGCTAATGATAGTCATCTTAGCACCTGGAGATATCTATCATTTCTGCCGTCTTGTACTTTTTACAGTTTTAAATAAAATTATTATTTAAATGAGAAAGAAGTTGCTGGAATTATAAAAACTAAAACCAGTTTGACAGAAGTAATGTATGATAATTCTAACTGCGCCTAATCTAAGTAGCCTTTTTACGATGATGACTGTGTGTTTTATTTTTGAAGTGTGTTGTACATCGAAAATGACATTCTTTTGAACAACGATACGTTACCATTTAAAGATTTTATTTCGTATTTCTGATTAATAGTTAAGTCTTCCTCGAAAAAAGTTGGTGAGTTGATTAGTAGCTTTTTCTCTTCTTTCTCAAAAGGGTCAGTAACACAGATTTACAAGTACGGAGTTCCTGTTTAAAATTTAGTAACTATAAAATGCCTACAGGAAATTCTTTGTGTATTAATTAAAAATGTATTATACGTTGATTAGCTGATTAGTGCATACTGTTATTTATTTATTAATTTTCTAGAAAAACCATTTCTTGTGTTTATATTATTACTATTTCTATTCGATTATGGCCAAGCATATTAACAAAATCTGCCTGTGGCAAGGTATGCTTTCGTGGTCGATTTTAAAAAAAAAATTATTTGTATTTAATGGCATATGGAATGAAAATTTCGTTTAGAATAAAACCTGATGGCGGATTACTAGTGCTTCACGGCTTTAGGCTCTCTTTGTTTGTGTATTAACCCTTAAATGCATGCATTTTATTTTTAATGTCAGAAGTGTATTAGAATTGATATCAAATAAAATAGGAAAAATACCAAAGAGAATGTAAACTAAGTTTTTATTCCAATTTTTGAGAAAAAAATATTATTAATTTTTTCTAAAAAAAATATGATAGGCAAATGTGTAATAAGAATTTTATGTAATAATACATACCTTATAAGCTTGTTAAAAAAATTTTAAAACTTTGAATGCATCAAAATAACAACAAACACAAAATCAAAAATTCGTAAACACTAATGACCGTTACCCCGTTAGTGGTTCCACCACACTGAAACTTTCAAAACTACACTCACGTTTGTGAAAATTGCAACACCATGAAGGACTTACGCGAGTGAGCTGAAATTTTCAGGAAGTGCAAAGTAGCGCATGATATGCAAATGATTAGAATTGCAAATCCGTAGCGCATGCGTATGCTGAGCAGCGCCCTCTGAACGGCTGATGGATCCGAATAAATAGACGGCTGTAGCGAGGCGTGTATGGTTATCGGTGGTTATCTGCTAGTGGTAAACGTTAACTCAATCTGTACTTATGCCTCGTCGACGAAAGAGAGCGAGATTTGAACAACTTACAGAGTTTGAACGAGGGAGAATCATCGGCCTTCGTGAAGCTGGATTGTCGTATCGTGCAGTAGCCTCTCGTGTGCAGCGTAACAGCAGCACAGTGATGCGCGTTTGGAAGCAGTGGACGGACGAGTGTCGGACAACTCGGAAATCCGGGAGTGGACCCCGAAATGTGACGTCAGCTCGCGATGATAGACACCTGGTCCGCATGGCGCGGACGGACCGTACAGCTTCCTCTAGACAATTGGCAGCACTGTGGTCAATAGCTACAGGTGTTTCATTGTGTGCTTCATCAATTCGTAGACGTCTGCTGCAGTGTGGACTGCGCGCACGGACTCCTTTATACAGGATCCCCCTAACGCACGACCATCGCCGCCTGCGGCTACAATGGGCCAATCAGCATAGAGACTGGCGTGCTGATTGGCAGCATGTCGTGTTTTCTGACGAATCCCGCTTTAATTTGTGGTACCATGATGGCCGCATTCGTGTCAGACGCTATGCCGGTGAACGCCACCTTCCGGAGTGCATTATCGAACGCCACAGTGGACGAACACCCGGAGTTATGGTCTGGGGCGCCATAGCATATCATAGACGATCTCAATTGCTACGAATTGTGGGCAATCTGAACAGCAACCGGTATATCCGTGAAGTTCTACAGCCCGAAGCTGTTCCCTTCCTTCAAAGCTTGCCAGGCGCTGTATTTCAACAGGACAATGCCCGCCCTCATACTGCTCGGATTGTTAAATCCTTCTTTGCAGCGCAGCAGGTACAGCTTCTTCCTTGGCCTGCGTGTTCCCCGGATATGTCGCCAATTGAACATGTGTGGGATGTCATTGGTCGGCGTCTTGCTCGTGATCCTCGTCCTGTTGCGTCTGCAGACGAACTTTGGGTACGCGTACAAACGATATGGAATGCTCTTCCTCAGTCAGACATTCAAACTTTGTTTGACTCCATGCCACGTCGTGTAGCAGCACTTATTGCGGCGCGTGGTGGCCACACAAAATACTGATTCTGATCTCTTGTTCTTGTTTGTTTGCTTTGAACATTTAATCATTTATTTGTACCACTACCACTCAACTGTGTATTAAATTGCATTCAATTATGACGATTCCTTCTTGGTGTTGCAATTTTCACAAACGAGAGTGTATATACGTAAACGGTATGTATGTATCCAGTTGGTTACACTATGCAATAAGCTAAAATCTGTGTTTTGATTTGATTTGATTTGCATTTCTAAATATGAGTATGTTGCAACTACAATGCATGTAAAGCTTAACAGTATAGTACTGTGAGTCTCTTAATGCATTTTATTTCCCATATGTGTTTGGAGAAAATAACTGTTTCGAGCAGATACTTGCATTGTGTCATATTAAATATATTTATTTACATGAGTGAATGAGAACAATCTCACGAATTATTATCGTGGCATGGAGTGTAAGACAGCATCTATTGTTGGCCAGAGCCTTGAGCACTATACAGGTGACAGTCCGACTTTATGCTCAGGTTTTCTCCAATTTTGAAGCAGAGTACTTACTCCAAGTGCAGATCCGAGAGTCTCCCACCACCACCTCCTCTACTACCAATCTCTGGAAAGGACCCTCGGCTGATCTGCATATTTTGAGTGCTCTCATGCTGCACAAAACTATACATCGACAACATTCATGCCTTATCCGATACGGCAGTCAATATCGCTAATCACTTTTCCGTCTGTGCGACTAAGTTCAGTTAATAGCAAATAGCATTTCTTATCAGAAGAAAACTTCAATCCAGACTCTCTTTCGAAATTATTAACTGTTAAGTTACTCAATTTATAAAATATGAGATGAAATATGTAGGAGTATATCTAGACTTCTCAGTCTTGTGACGCACCAGTTATTGAGAGACTAAAGCCGCGAAATGTTGGTAGCTTTTCCCAGGTCGAGTTCCTTGCAGTTGAACAGGCTGATGGCCTATTCGTGATTTTCTCCACGTCTAATTTCCATTTAGTAGAACGGTGTTACACACTTGTGTACCTAGGCTACGAGGCACTACCCAAAATCAAGTAAAGTTTTTTTACTTCCAAATAAATTGTCATAAATAACGTATTATATTTGTAAAAATTTATTTTAAGAAAATAAATTAATTATTACGGATTTCATATTTATTTGGTATTTATTTAGAATTGTAATTAAAATTGCTTTATATTTCCCGTGCAACGCACACGATTTTTGAAGAGAAAGCTACGTCGGAAAAATCAAAATCAAAGAGCGCGTGCGTTTAATATTTAATGAATAAATATCTCGTAATTACTGTTGCCATCTAGAAAAATCGAGATTGTTTTAGTGAGTAATTAAAAAACTTATAAAAGCCGAATTGAAACACCTCATCTCAGTTGTAGTTGTAGCTGTTTAAAGCGAACATCTGTTTAGGTACTTAATGCTGTGATTGATTGTAGCGAATTCGCTATGAAATTGGATTAACTTTATCTGTTTTGAAGTGAATTCTGTTTAACGTTTGAGATATTGTGATATTGTACGAATACCTCTGAAGAAATATTTCAGCATTTTGATTTATTTCTTGTGGAAAGAATAAATTTTTGTTAACTTTTTAACGACTTGTGCATTCAATCCATAACGAACCCGTACGCACGCAACAATATTTTTTAAATTATAACAAGTTTGCATAATTCTGGCAGGAGGATTGAATGGCAAGATTAAAACTATGGAGTTCGTGGCTAAAACTGTAAACAACGACTTAGTTAGAAATTTTGATGCTTGTAAAAAGCTAATTGACATATCATTACAGACAATATAAGTAGAAGCACTAGATAGAGCGCACAAATGTAAAAAATAATACAAGGTATGAAACATGTTGCTTATAATTTGCTGCATAATTTGGGTATTCAGAACGGTCTTCAGCTTTTTGCTCTATATAGGAAATCATTAATCCTTTAATGGTAGAATTACTAATTATTCCTTGGCTGTCGTGGAATTTGCAAACAAGATGGTAATAATATGCCCTGTTTTTAACTACTCATGATTATTTCTGATGTACCAGAGGAACTTGTTGCAACTTGTTGGACACTATCAACAAAATTTGTCGTCGTCTTGTAATTGCTGTTCTGCTTTACAGGTCATGAAATATTCCTGTCTGAGATGTAATTAGAATATGCGTTTCTGCTTAAATACCGAGGAGTAGCTACAGCACTGGTAACTGAAAGCATTGCTAACAAATAATGGGACTTCGTTGATTTAACAAATAGTAATGAAAGTGTCTTGGGAAGGTTTCCGGAATTTTATTTAAAGATTTACAGTTTGCGTGCGCAGTTTCATGAAAGATATGAATCTGACTGCTCTGAATTCCTCTTGCGATTCACGCAACTGTTTATTCTGCATTTTCTTCGCCGCGGTTTTCTGAATTTTGCAACTTCATTAGATGTTAAATCTTTCGCAATTTTGCGTTGACGCAAGTTAATATCGTCAAAGAAACCCCTTAGCGAATTGTTGGACGCCGACATCAAAATTCGCCTCCTTTCCGTAATTGCTGTCCCACTTCATAAGGTCATGAAATGTTTAGGTTTTATTGAAACTAGCTGTGGAAAAATGCAAAAAAGGAATTGCCGAAGTTTCTTAAAGGTGGTAATTAGAGAGACATAGCGAAATAATGGTGTGAATAGAAAATTTTAGCGGCACGAAAAGAAAAGGTCAGTGGAATGTATTATTAATTTTCTTACGTGGTAATTGAAGTACGTAATATGTTAGGAAGCTTGTTTGTTTGCAAATTAATGAAAAAACGTCTTCCCCATTTCTGTGTTTCACAATTTTTTCTTTTTGGTTTGAATACGAGTATTAAGTGAAGTAAGTTTACATTATGAATTGAAATAGCTTTAGAATTGATCCTGATTTCATTATTTCTGAGCGAAAAAAAGTACAGTATAACATAGTATTTACGATATCAGTGGCTATAATTAAGAAATTTTATATCAGCTTGTGCTTGTTATAAATAAGCGGGATTTCAAGTGCGTCGAAGTTTGACGCTTCTCAGTTAAAAATGCGAATATATTAACATACGGAAGAATTTTCATTTTAAATACGGTAGATTGACTCGGGCATAAATCTCAGCGGACGGGCTGGCTGCTTGTGCATTTTCATAGTTTCGCTCATGTGTAATGCTATGCAGGCCTGTTTCCCTTGAAAAATTCCCCACTAGGGCATTCCTCTTTATCCCTGCCGTCGGGTTAAGGGATCCTTAATTAAAATCAATTAGCTTGTAAGATTGTCTTGTAATATGCGTATCCTCAACAGTGTAGGACGATTCTTCTCTACAGAAAGGTTATAGGGTGGAAAATAAAAAAAAATTAGAAAAGGCAAGAACTAATTTGATCATCAATGGCAATGAAGAACTACAACAATTAGTTATGAAATGCTGAGTTTCTGTAAGTTATCAGTGAGCAAATGAAGAATCGCTTTTAACTTCTGTTTTAAACAGGGACGATTGAGCTGGTCTGACTGGCGTGGCCGATTTGCAGAAAGGCGACAGTACCTTTCTACGGTTTGGCCATTGTCCGCCAAAGCACAAGATCTCCAGACATAAAGACACAAATGTACACAGCACCCTTGTGAAGTTCAGCGTACATGATGTAGAGTGCAACTTTCATCAGAACGGCTATGTGAAAGCTTTATTTTGGCGAAATTTGCCGACTTGCGTAAAAGATGCCTCCATCTTTATGAGAGGGTATCGTTATAAATCATCGGGTTGGCGGGACATGAAAAATTCCATGCTTTATGCTAAGTCGTGAAGAATTAAATCCTACACTATGAATTTGCGTAGAGGTAAACGACGGCAGGGTTAAGGGATGAGTTTAGCACGCTTACCATCTTTTTTTTTCGGGGGGGGGAGTATCATTAAATCTCTTTTCTTTCTATGAGTTTATTGCTTTTTGCAGCATGAAATTCTGCAATTATGATTAATTTTTCATCCGTTTTTAAGCTCAGGTGACAAAGCGGAGCTATGACCCGGAAATTCACGAATTTCCAATATTCCCATCTGGCCTTCGTTGTGAATTAGGGAAAAAGCTTTTGTTTAATTTGTCATTTGATGCAATAAGCAGAATAGTATTATCGCTTATTTTGCAACATAAGCATTAAAAATTCTAAAGCAGATTATCAAAGCGTAAGAAGTTTTTACCATAGGAAAACATTTATACAGCTAAACCGGCTTTTGACTCTTGAGTCTAATGCCGGTTCATCGGTTTGAACCATGTGATCACTTATAAGTAGTATCGACGCAAATTTCCCCCCTCCCCCAATGACGGGCCCTCAGCCGACTTCGGCTTGGCCAGTAAGGGCAGAAGTGGTGGTCACTTTATTATGGAGGCACCTAATAGGTGGGCCACCTTTGCCTCCTATGAAGGGACGGACGGTTACAACCATGCCTTCTCCGAGATTCGAACCCGGACCTTTTGGTATCACCGTCGGCTCTTCTAACCACTATACCGTCTTGGGCGGCTCGACGCGAATGTAGAATTTAAAATTTGCTGAATTTGAAGTTCTATATTGGCATGTTTCTCTTGAGTTTATTCTTTCATCACCTATATAACAACTAATAACATATAAAGCTATTTATATCTGTACATTAAAAATAGGAAAGTGTACGGAAAAGGATCAGATGAACACAATCCTTATCAGATGTTTTAATAACAGAAAGAAGAAGCTGAAAACTGAGAAAGCTGAGATTATTTACTCGTCGGAGTAAATTAGATGACCTTATTCAGCGAATATTGAGTCTCTTATAATTTGAAAATCTTATTCCGGTGTTCTCTCTCTTCTGGCGAATGATTAAGCATTTTAAACTCTTTGGGGAAAGCTAGATTTTGCCCTTAAGCTCAAGCTTCTTCTCCCCCCTTTTTTTTTTTTTTTTTTTAAATGGTAAATAACATGAAAACGTAACTGAGGTTACCTAAAGTTAACGTAGAAATATTGGAATGTAAACTGTTTTTTGGAACTAATTATCTTTGAAGGAATGATCAGTCATTGATAGAAATCATTGCATTCGTTGTTGTTAAATCGACTTCACTGCTAACAATGAAATATCAGCCTCACTACAAACCTTTATTTCTTCCTTGAAAGATTCTGACTTGTCTATCCATTACCTTACGATCAGTCACTTCGAAATACCTCTTGCGTGCTGAAAATGATGCGTGCGCGTTAGAGAGATTAACAGTTAACTATAGAGAATGGCTGATCTTCTCACATTGTGCTTTGGAATATGGAAGTCGCTATGCTCAGGCGTTTAGTGGGTCGTCAACCTGTTTTCCTCTGCAGAATCTAGTGCTTTCACCTCTTTATCCCGATGGCTTCAAAAAAAGGGAAGGAGAAATTCTTCACTTTTCGTTTGTCGATGAAAAATTGTTTTAACTGTCCTCTGTCAGAGATGCTGAAGCTGTTCAGTAGCTGTAACTGCATTCTGTAATGAGAGTATCGTAATTAATGTTAGGAAGTTTGGGGAGTATCATAACCGATGACTGGAAAATCACGGTGTTTGATACTTTCGCATTCGATTACTATAATAATTAAGTTAATAATTTTATGCAAATTTTTTTATAGGTTTCCCAAGCATTCATTCATACAACTTCTGAAATTATAACTGATATATAGATAGTGTATTGATATGGAACTAGAAGTGAAAGAAATATTATAAGAATGCAAGACTGTTATTGAGGAATAGATTTAACTTGTAGTATTTTGTTACATTTGTTGTTTATGTTGTCATTGCAGAATTACACCACACGTCAAAATAAATCAGCTGTCGTACAACTGTTTATATTAGCTTCCAACCTGAACAGAATGCATATTTCAATTAAAGTCTCAAATTTTAGAACTGTCTTCAGAATGTTATGGTGATCGGAGGCAGGGTGGGATTAAAAAGTAAATTTAGGCGCTTGACTCCGTGTGGAACATCTGCATCTGATTAGTTACAGTGAATTCACAGAAAATTATTTGAATATGCTAGTAATTCCAGAAAGTATGCACTTCACATCATCGCATATTTATCTAGCAGCCAACAAGCAGTCTGTTTTATTAGCGAAAATTTAGTTAAAATGTTCTTTTCGTTTAACTTGATGTCATTTACTTTTTGCGTCAAACAATCTTTTACAGAAAGATAAATGCGCCAACGTTGCCTGTTGGCCACCGTTAAATTCTTTATTCTTGATTCTTATAACAATGTTTTTATTTCCAAAGTCAATGTTGTTATTATCTAAGGGTGTCATTTTATTTCATTCTTTGTTTATCGAAATAAGTAAGCTAAGGGATACATTTCCTGTGTTTAGAAAAACTTTACCTCAGTCAAAATGGGTCTGATGACAAAAATGTGTTTTCACGATGGTTATGTCATGTTTGGCGCATATATTTTTCCAAAGTAGATTCTTTGGGTGCGGCTGTCCTATAACGGAAAAGATCCGTAAATGCCTTCGCTTGTAAGCTTTGGAAATGCCACAGCCTTGGTTTACGAATGTAATTTGCTCTTTAAAGCAGTTACTTATTCAAAATGTTTCTTAAATTGGAAGTATATTTTCAAGGCATTAAATACGCTCCGAGAGCTCAGATGATTGCTTATTTAAAGTTTACAACTTGTGCATATGTTGGTAACACAAAAACAATGGACTTAAATCTAAGACGGAAGAGTGGAACATAATATTAAACAGGTGCAATAGTCGAAAATTTAATTTTATCGTACTCGTACGAAGAAGACCAGACGGCGTAAGTGGAAAGTGATGAATAAGAATAAGGCTGAAATGCTGCTTGAATGAGCTAATAGTTGCTTGGATGTTGCTGATGCCCATAAAACATTAAGTAGTTATCTGGACATTTCTCAAAAACCTTTTGTCTCTACCGCCACTTAACTCTACTTAAGACTTATCGGGCCTCCATTTCAATCAAAATGTCTTATGTTTTAAAACGTTTCTAGGTATTACCATTAAAAATGCTTGGGCTGTAGCTTTCTGTTGCTCTATCAGGGTGGTATCTTAACATGGAACTTTCTGATTTTACACAAATTTTGCGGATGAGTGTGTTCGTCTTGTCTTGCTTTCCTCTGAAGACGCATCCCCATAATCGCCTTTAGCTGTTGCTTCTGAAGTTGTTCCACTTCTTTCTTGTTGAACTTCTACAGACCTCTAATAATTGTTCCAAGTCTTCATTATTCGATAATTTTCAAGTCCATGGTTTGGCCTTGAGTGACAGTATTACTGATAACAAAAAAATCTTCAAAGTCCGCAAAAGTCTGCAAAACAATTTATTTGGCCATAATTTCCGTTAAGATAAATTCATAGTCCTGTAATTCAGACATTAGTGTCAAGCCATGGAAAATATTAAAATGATTATTTCCAGCTTTCATTCTGTATTAGAGGTTGCTTCAAAACACTTTTGAAAATATTTGTCGACTACTTCAGTGTTCCTAGCTCGAGACATTGTTCATTATATGAGACATTTTTTATTCAGATAATTTGTTCATAAACCAATTTGTTCGTAATGAGAGGAGTTCATGATCCAAAATTGCGCTGTACTTAAATGCCGTTGAGGATTCTTTAAGCAGTAGAATCAAGTATCTGCTGAAATTTTCTAATTTTAGATGATTGTCTTTTATTTTTCCACATTCTTTCTCTTTCTCCTAATCAAATTCTGTATATTCAAAAAGTACTTTGAATATTTTGCTTCAGTTATCATTATGGATTTCGGTTTGCTATCAGATACATATTAACCTTGCATGCGCTGTTATTTTTTCTGCCTTTTGCTATTTCTTAAAAAATGTCATTAATTATGAACATTAATTTAGATTTTTAAAATTTCAAATTATTTTCAACTCTGTACGTAAACTACTATATTTGAATAACTGATTTAACGGTTTTAAAAATGTATTTTCTCTTTACCAGTATACTCAGCTACATGCTCAGATATATGTAATGTGTGTAAAGTATATGCAGATACAGTAATAACAGAGTTTCACACATGAATATTATAATTCACTTCGCTCATTCGCAGCTGTCAGAGCTGATATTCAGCAGTCTAGGATTACTGAACAATAATCATAAATCAGGAAGTAGATTGGTGGCGAAATCAACTTATTTTACATAAAATCATCCTACTGAGTGAGCTTAATGTGTTAATTTAATCCAAACTTGCGAGTATGCGCTTAATTGTTAATTTATCTGTCATGCTTTAACATGGATGTATAATTAGTAATTAAAGAGGTGTAGTGCGCTGTGTAGTAGGGAACTAAAGAGAGAGAAAACGAGAGAAGGTGACTGAGTGGAAAATAGATATGTATTAGGAGTTCTCAACTTTGAGCGCGCGAATTCCTAGCGGTTTACAAAAGCGAAATTGAGTGTCGTAACAAAGATTGGCCATTGTCCTTGAATACCAGATCAAATAACATACTCTGTGGAGTGAATATATTTTGTAGGATCGATGTTTCTTTTGGAGGGATGCGAGCATTAATCAAGCATTTTCTAGGTTTGTTGAGATGGAAAATGTTGGTATCTATGATGCGCTTGAAGTGTTCAGTATTTTTCTTAGGGCAAAGTAAATACAACAAAACACGCTTAAGAAGTTTCCGAGGGATCCAAATAAAATAATTTTTCAAGCGAGAGAGCTTACTAACATTAATACTAATTCTAAATAAGGTTGTTATTACCGTTAGTTGTTATACTAAATTATAACTTTACTAATTGTTGTGAATTTAAAAATAAATTTGTTTTATTTTTCAAACTGAATTTAAATAATTCATATAACATTTTATTTTAATTAAATATTTAAAAATTTAATTCTTTTAATTTCAGCTAAAGTGTTTAAATTCACAAAAGAATTTTTAAATATGCGAAGTAGAATAAAATACCAATTTTTCTGTTGCTTTCTGACAGAATGATTAACTGTTCCTTGTCAAAGTTTTCTGCTTTACAGGTATAAGTCTCATCAGGAAGCAGGCTAAAAATGTCATATTTTGTTTTTAGACGAAAAGGAAACTTTTCTGAAAAATTATTGCGAACTTCTTAAGTGTGTAAACTTTCAAAATAAAGCGTTTTATGCTGGAAAATTTAATAACATTATCGAAATGAGAAATATTGGGAAGTTTATGAAATAGTTTTCTTAAGAGAGAAAATTTCTTAAATAGCGGTTTTTATTATATCCTTGTAAATGCTGTTGCGCATCAGCTATTTCGTGTTTGATTTGCCGAATAAGCAGGGAAAAAATATACACAGTATACAAATATTAACCTTAATTTACTACCTGCTGACTGCTTTCTGTGGGAATAAAAACAAACGGTGTGTAAGTGAAGCCTCAGACTATGTAACAAAGGAATCCGGTTTATAATACCTAATGAAACTGCAAACTCGAATCGCTTGTTGCACATAACAGTAAAAGGAAATATTATCATCTCCATTGATGTTCTTTTAGTGGAAGATCTCAGCTAAAAGAGGCACATGCCGCAAAATTACACTTTCGTGAGTGAAAAGAGAGTATGAAAATCTCATTCTTCTTGAAACCGGATACCTAACTGGAATTTCTAAAACTTGTACCTTAACTGGTATGAAATTTCGCTCATACTTTTAAGATTAAAAAAAGAAATGGAAAGCTAAGCCTGTTCTAGCGATTTTTAGTGGAAATTATGTTCTACTTATCTATTAAGTAATTTGCAAAAGAAAAGAACCACCTACCTCTAGCGCTGCAATTTTCATTTCGCTTCTTTTCGTATCAATGCATTCCCTGTTGGCGAAACAACTGTATAAGTGTGCTGGCACCTTTCGCTTTCCTAATAAAGTGCAGGTCCTTTAAAAAGAAAGACTAGATTTATCTTTAAAAATATGCGCTTCATATGTACCGGCGTCCATTTCAAGTAGAATTTTCGTCTGTTTTAGAATTCAGAAGTAAACCAAAATCCTATTTGCTCAAAGTGTTAGAATTTTTTTGAAGGTTTTTCTTTTTGCGACTTATAAACGACCCTCATTGAGCTCTGTGGATTGGACCTCTGAATCCATACAGTTCCAGTTGAGTTCATATTCCGACAAACAATCAGGGTGCATGGAATTATCGTTGTTTCTCCGTATAATAACGTGAATTCGAGCAAGTTTCGCGTAGAAAGTTTTACGCAAAAGCAGACAGCACCGTCTGAAGCCGGCAGTAAGATCGTAGCAATAAGACCATAGCTGTGATGAATAAAAATCCCCTACTTATTTAAACTTATGTTTGTTGCCATTTAATCATTCCATGATATCAGATGTATAAAAAATTTGAATGGTGAAGGTACAGTGAAGATATGGCTTCAGAAGGCTCCGAGATTCAATCAGTTGAATAATTCTGCATGCTAAAAGAAAATTAATTTCTTTCAAATAATATTTTTTTTCGTTCCTTTTTTTACTCTCTCGAAGGTCGCGAAGACATTAGTTACTTTAAATCCTTAAAGAAAAAGATTGAAATAATTAAGAACTCATTTCAAAATTTGAAAAGTTAATTGAGTGCTTCCACCACAGTTTTTCTTTTCTGTTTTCTTTTTTGGAAAGAATAATGTGCGTGTTTTAAGGATCAAGCAGAAAACATTCAGAAAAGGGAGGGAGAGAGATTTCTCTGAAAGGTAGGTTGGTACATCATCCTCTTGTGACCTTGGGCGAGAGCAGAACGATGATCCCTAAACCGCAGTGCATTTTTGGCCTAGGGCGATGAATCATCGCCTTTTGTGTCCAACCTATCATTATGATGACTGATTATTTCTTTTTATTGCTACTTTTTGATTATTTCTTTTATTTCTTTTTATTACTACTTTTTTTTCCCTTCCTGCGGATTCATGGCGTGCTTTGGGCATATGATTTGTGAAACCGGTGTATAGACTATGATGTTCGTTGCCCTACTCCCTGAGACTATGGTGTTCGTTACCCTACTCCCTGGAGGTGGAGGAACTCGATGGGCAACTTTACCTTTGACTTTTATGTCAAAAAGAACGCCAACTTTATCGTAATTGCACGTATCTTTAAATTTGAATTGGCATCCAGAAACTACAGGTTCTTATCGTATATTTTATGAAAATTGGCTTCGAAAAATTCGGTTATTTCTTTCTTTTTTTCAATAAACAAGAAGTAAATTATATGAGTGAGCCCATCAAAGGCCGAATGGTAAAATTCGCTGAACACTGGTAGTTCGATTCGGGGTTCGAATCCCGGCAAACAGGCTAGCTACATGGGCGTTTTTGTAGTTTTCCCCATATGTAACGTGGATACAAACCAGTAGTTTCCCTTAAAAGTTTTCCACTGGGCATTCATTCCAGTATAGTAGTACAACTGTAGTCAAAGAAAATAAATTAGGAGTAGCATTTGCAATTTTTGCATGTTTTGAGAAGTAAACATATAGATAAAACGAGACAAATTGGCCAGCCATAACTTTCAAATATATTTTTGTTCTCCAGTTTAGGTTGAGGTCCACAATTTTAACGCTGTGAAACATTAATAGCTGGCCCACCAGCGTCAAAACACAAAAAGCGCTGTGTTACTGGTAGTTTGACCTGAATTCAAATCCCGGTGAGTGAGCTGGCTGCATGGTAGTTTGTAGAAGTTTTCGTTGTTTTACACGTGTAAGCGCGGATGCGAGCCATTTCTGCTTAGAAAGACCTCCAAAAAGGCATCCCTTCCCTTTAATTGATAGCCCTCGTGTGCTTTGCCTTAACCCAAATAATTCAGTCAAGTTCATTAGTACTTCTGTTTATTTTCGGCGGTGGGAAAGGTTTTGTTGGTTTATCGTGGTTTTTAACGCATGTAATGTGAAAACGGACCAGTTTCCTTAGAAAGTCATCAATTAAACATGAATCTTCTTAGGCAAATAACCTTTGCGGGCTTATGAATCTAATCTATATATATATGTCATGTTTAACAATCAATCTTTTTTTATGCCATCGCGGTTATTGTTCCAATTTCGATCGTAAATGAATAATTAATTTCTGGAATATTTTGCAAGTAATTGTGTAAGGCCATTGTCAATATAGGATTATATATATATATATAATGATCATTTTCTAGTAACTCTGTATTCATAATAGACAAATAAACGGTGTTGTTTCATATAATATTTCACACGATCTATATCCAGTTTATTTTTTGGTCATCAGCTGTAGGTACTTCATTGAATAATCATTTTTCTAAAGTATTTTATATCATTATAGAATGTCGTTGTGAAAACTAATGATTATGATATCACAAAAGTAATTTAAAATTGTAAAGCTCGGACTGTTTTTAAATAATTGTATTGGTCTGTTTAGACATCCAAGGAAAAAGAAAAATGCTGCATTCTCAGGTTTATCGGTATGTAAAGCGCTTGGCACGATTTTTTTTTTTTTTTTTTTTTTTTTTAATATCACAAAAATTTAAAATTGTAAAGCTCGGACTGTTTTTAAATAATTGTATTGGTCTGTTTAGACATCCAAGGAAAAAGAAAAATGCTGCATTCTCAGGTTTATCGGTATGTAAAGCGCTTGGCACGATTTTTTTTTTTTTTTTTTTTAATATAGTTGCCCTAGGTTTCTTTCAGTGAAGCAGTATCTACTGTGAGCATGGTTTAAAAAGAAGCGGTGGAAATTTGCCCTTTTCTCAAAGATAATTTTAATTGACAACTCTTGGTGAAGAACTCTAATAGATCAATTTTCGCGTATATTACTGGTGTCGAACAATTTACAAAATGCTAAGAATCCTGCCTTATGCTTGTATATATTACAGACGGACATTTTTGTCTTCTTCCAATATTCAAAACAGTTGAGAATTTATGATTTATCTATTGTCTTTCGCACTTGGGCTCGGTCTGTAGCTGCGGCTTTTGCTTGGAGAGTTTTTTGATATGCGGTTTTATGGAGATCTCTGAGAGATTGAACAGTAAAAACTTTGCGTTTCTGAAATGTGGCTTTAAAACTAAAGATGGTTTGATAGATTACGGCAAAGCCTCGAGGGCTGTCTGCCTAAGATGAGGGATGCCTTCATGCAGGACTTTCTAATTAAAACTGGCGTATACACGTTACCGGGGGGGGGAACCACTAAAACACCCATGCAGCAGTCCATTCGCCTGGAAACGAACTCAGGTGGGAACTAACACTATTCAGCTGTTTTGCCGCGTGGCCGTTGCTGGACAAAACTAAGGATGGGGAAAAAGCTTTCGTTAATAGTACATTATGACTGTTCACTTTATTTTACTTACGTTATTTTATTTTTATTTATATTACTGTTTATAAGAATATTATATAGTTAAATTTCATTACAGCATCTTTTTAAGCTTCCTATGCTTCAGATGAATTCTGATCTTGATACTTAACTAGAAGTTCGAGCTTCAGAAACACAGACAAGGAGTAAAACTTCACTAAAATGTTTATTTAAAGCTATTATGTCTTGCAGTAAAACTGAAATTTAACAAAAACTAATTTATATATTTGTATGTATTAGAAATCCAAAGTCTTAAATATATGTAAAACAGAAACCTTCAGTGTGCAGCCAACCTGGCTTCAGCTAATACGTCTTTTAACCCTTAGCGCTAACAGATTCTAAATCTCTCACAAAATCTCAGATCGGCGTACAGACAGACATCTCAGACAAACAGCTGTCTGGCGAGTTGCCACAACTCTAAAACTACGCGTTCGGTCACTATTTAAAATTAACCAAATGAGCGCTGGTGATGGGTGACGGAAGACGAAACGGTGCGGAAGGGAATAACATAAAAATAACGCGCTTAGCTAAGATAAACCTTACAATATTAATGCATACACATTACTTAGCATGTATCGTCGGAGCAAGAGGGATAAGGGAAATAAATCACATTCTGATTTCAGAGTAAAATCTGAAACGTATCAAAAATGAAAACAATCACTGTTTACTAATTTTGATATACTGGTCTGAATATGGCCGGATGGTCTTCAGATTCCAGTTATTTATGTTTTTCGGAATTTAAGTGCATTTATTTACTGCAGCGAGTCATATCTCATAACGTTACGCTCCTAACATCTGGACATTCAATCTGTATTAAGCCAATTTGAGGAAAAGATTGCTTTTCCACGAATTGCCTGAAGATCCCTCGTAAATTTCCCATTTTATTCGTAGTCTCAAGTGAGTTAGCTCCTTGACAACACTAGTTCTGTACTATTTCCCTGGAACATAAAAAAGATATTACTCTTCGACCAACATATTCCCATTTTAAGGGTATGGCAATTGTCACTTTACAACTCGCGTGTCTCGTTTCTGTTCCCTGACTATGCCTCCTGCTGCTTAATTAGATGTGCAGCCCGTCCTGAAGCGCGGAGGAGGATGGTATCGATTTTCTGAGCTTCCCTTCTCTTGGCTGTGAAGGATTGTAAATGTGTGTTTTCCAAATCGTTCATCTCGCTACTCCTGTTCTCTTGAATCTAATAATCAAGTTGGATAATATGTACCTCATATAATTTTTGTATTGTATTCATATCTATATATGTAAATAATGGTAGGCAAAAAAATAGTAAATTTCGAACTAATACCACAAACACATGAAAGAAATGAAATTTAAAACCAGTACAATCTCTCAATCTCCCAATAAAAAATCCTTCATCAACTCAGTGTTTTTATACCGGAAGAAATCCCGAAAACAACAAGAACTACATAAAAATACATTAAAAAAAAAAGAAGAAGAAGAAGAAAAGGAATGCAATGAAAATGTAATTCAACGTTATCAAGAGGAGGGAGATCGTTTTTGTTGTAAAAAATGTCCTTAATACTGTGTGTGTGTGTGTTTGTATAATCTATATAAATAAAGAAGAAAATCTGTGTGTTTGTCCTCTAATACTTCTGTCACTACTATAGCAATCGTCACCAAACTTTCTACAATTATTTTCTGGGAAAAGGTCAACGTCCACTTTTTTCCAAAAGGGGAAAAAAAGTGGGGGAGAGCTAAAATCAGAGATATTAATTAAAAACTCGGAAAAACGATAATTTTCGCCCTCATTCTTTCGAGTGCCAACAGTCTCGCAAGTTCCAGATAAATGTCTGCTTTATTTTGAAAGTTGTTGCCACTGCTGGCTTTCAAATCTTAGAGTTTGTTAATCAAAAATTTCGAAGTTATACGATGAAATAAAAATAGTATTGCCAAACACTGAATACATTATTCCCGATTCCAAAAATTCGTCGGAAGCCATTTCGACTGCTCCCATCTTCTTACGACTTTAATCAGCCGAAATATTAATTAAAAACTATGAAAACGTTAATTTTCGCACTCATTTTTCTGAGTGGCAACAGTCTCGCGCATTGGAGATAAAAATGCATATTTCTAAACATAATGCCACTGCTCGCTTTCAAATCCTAGAGTTTGTTAATAAAAAATTTCTAAGTTTTACGATAAAATAAAAATAGCATTGTCAAACATTAAATACATTATTTCCAATTCCAAAAATTCGTGGGAAGCCATTTCGACTATTTCCATCTTCGTACGACTTTAATCAGCCGAAATATTAATTAAAAACTCTGAAAGCGCTAACTTTTGCATTCATTTTTCCGAGTGGCAACAGTCTCGCGCGTTGGAGATAAAAGTGCTTAATTTCGAAACGTGTTGCTACTGCTCCCTTTCAAATCGTGGAGTTTGTTAATCAAAAATTTGTAAGTTTTACAAAATCTACTCCTAAAAAAAGAATGTCTGAGGGTGTGTGTGTGTGTGTTTGTTCGCGTTATTGATTTCTGATCGATTATGATAAAGTTTTTGCCACATTTAATCGGCAAAAATTGAATATAGATGAAATATTAGATGGAACTTGAGCTTTTACGACCATTTGATTAGAAAGATAAAAATAATTAAAAACTGCGTGACATTGTTGTTAATATAATGAGAGAGAATTAGCCTATTTTTCAATGGAATTTTTTTATGTGGATTCCTTATCGCATCAGACTGAAAAATGTATGACTGTGAATCATATTTTTTGCATCGTTAGAGAAGGATTACAGCGGTATCGTTCTCTCTGTCATTAGATGCATTACTCTCAATCTAACTTAACTGGCATCGGGTACTTCTGCTAGTATATATATAATTAAAACTTTGAAGTAGCTGTTAAAATAGCTGTTTCATGAAACACGTTTAAACATATTTAAAAAAAGTTGTTCAAGAAGATTCCCAAAATAATTTGTATTCGTAACAACAAAAATGAATAAATAATAAAATGGAATAACATTTCTTTAACATTTTTTATATTATTTGTCAGTATCCAGCAATTGTAGCTGAATATTTTAATTCATTCTAGATTTTTTAATTGTACGGAGCATTGTGCGTTCTAACCGATTTGCAGAAAATTTCTTTCTGGAATGAAATTAATTTTTTTATTTTTAATTGTTAACCCAGAAGGGCTATTTGTCTCGAAACAACATTTTGCTTCGGTTAACGATAAATGTCCCTTGCTTTTTCAAATTGTTGCCACCAAATGTTATCAGCCTGTGTTATATTTAAAGAAATTAAATAATGAAGAATCTGCATGAATGTATGTATGTTTATCGCGCTGTGAAAAAGCAATGGTACTCGGAACCATCAAATTTTGAGTAACATTGTCCTCCACCCAAATATGAGCACCTGGAAGACCGAATTTGAATTACGAATTTGTTTTAGTGTCTGTTTCATGTTTTGTAAAGCATTAACGAATTTTTATTAACAAACTCAACGATCTGAAAGCAAGTAATGGCAACACTGTACGAAAAAAAAAAGACATTTCTATCTGCAGAGCGCGAGGCTGTCTATCAGAAATTCTAAACTTATGCTGGTTTTAAATATTTTTAGCCCAAAGAATATTTTCCTAAATGTTCTCAAAACCTGTGTGTGTATAAATAATAATAATAATAATAATAAACTGCCCCTTTGGGCGTAGTATAAGATTTGAAATTTTTTAAATGTTTTTGGCCGTAAAAATTTTTTCTAAAATATATTATTCAAAATTT
>KK118981.1:47904-122777 GCA_000611955.2 Stegodyphus mimosarum
TTTTCCGCAATTTTTTTTTTTTTTTTTTTTTTTGCATTACTAGAAAAAATTGAATTACTGTTTGCCAAGAGAGTAAGGAAATCTAGTATCATATAATGCTGTATCATTATTAAACAAATAAAAACTGCTTGGAGTGATTTGGTATAAAAACAACGTCTAGTCACTCTCGACGGAGGACTTTATGGAAAGAACGTGCTGATGAATTTGAGCCGACGTTGAACTGAAAAGGGTTAATGTTCTTTTTATGATGAAAACGAGGAAATGCATTCAGAGTAAGGAAATCTAGTATCATATAATGCTGTATCATTATTAAACAAATAAAAACTGCTTGGAGTGATTTGGTATAAAAACAACGTCTAGTCACTCTCGACGGAGGACTTTATGGAAAGAACGTGCTGATGAATTTGAGCCGACGTTGAACTGAAAAGGGTTAATGTTCTTTTTATGATGAAAACGAGGAAATGCATTCCAAACAGTGCATATAAACCTGACTCTTTTTCTCTCTGAACTGGACTATTTATTGATTTGTGTATCATTCGGAAGATATTCCAGTTTTGTATTTGCACCACTTTGCTTCTGCCGATGAGCGACCACTTGACATTTTATGTTTCATACCAAACAGCTTTATGTGTTTACGTGGAAAGAAGGGTGAAAAGATATTTTAAATTATAGTTAGACGTCATAGGAATTTGAAATGTTTATCTTTTGGTTACTCACACTTTCCAACTGTGCAGTACTCTTCAGAGAAAGCAGTCGGTATGAAGATTTATACTTCGTAGCTGGATTGACTTTTAAAATGGAATGTGTCGCTTTCATTGTTTATTTACTTAATGTTTTTGCAATGTTTACCGACCTTATGTGCAATACCCTCGTGCGATTTTTCCAAAACTGTGATCCGCGACCCATTAGTGTTTTACGAAAAGTTTTAAATTATCCTTTTTTTTTAATATGTAATTATACAAGTATTTCAGTACGAGGGTTATGAATTTGTAAGGTGCACCTGGACATATGTATTCGGTAGTTTACATAAAAAGCACTAGAAATGAAAGATACCACGCAAATATACATTTACAGAAGTAACAGAAGTCAGAGAAGGTTGTCAAAGCGTCGTGCGTGAGCAGTAATACAGACCTGAAATTTCTGGCGTATGAATGCCGAATATTTTAGAAATTTTTGGTGATGTCATGGACTTCTCCGATATCTACAGCACTTTTGTGTGCAACCAGTTCCTTGATGCTGTTAATGGGGATGTTATATATAAATGTTTTCATATGCCTCCAGAAGAAGTAATCAAGGCAAGGTGTGTCCCGCAATTAAGCAGATGTGTGCACCGGGCCATCACGTTCGATCCACTGTTGGCGAGATACGACGTGCAAATAGTTAGGCATGTTACGATTGAAATGGGCGGGATTACCATCATGCTGGAATCCCAGTGAAGGTCGCATCGGTGCAGAAAGTCGCTCGTTATCCAAAAGTTAAGGCAACAAATGCTCCAATAATATTAAAAGTGATTGCTACCGGTCAGGCGAAAAGGCAGCAGGTAAGGTCAGATCAAGTAATCCCCCAAAATGCCGGCTCAAACATTTATTGTAAAACGGCTTTGTGCTGCGGGACTTCATGTCTCATTGAAGTTCATCACTGCCCACACGCAGGCATAATGTGAATTGCTTTCCTTGTGATGCACAACTCATTCATGAATCACACAGAAGCAGGGAAAAGGGGTTCTATAGCACACTGTACCAGAAACCATAGTGCAACAACAATTCAAGGTGCATTAAATATCGGGCTAGCACGTTGTACAGATGCATTTCATTTTCTCAAAAATTCTCTAGATACTGCAACGGAAAACCTCGACTGTGCGACGCAGCTGGCATACACGAACTTCGAATATGTACATGGTGTCCTCGATGTCCGGATTCCGTGCGGCTCGTTTCCGACTCATGCCTGCTGTCTGAATGGAATCTATTTCAACGGTTTAGTAGCATTTGCGCACAGACCGAAAAGTACGGACTCACGCGGACGAGGAACATTCATTGCTGCATGGGTAATAGTAGTTTGTATAGTTTAGTGGCAGTTTCACACAAAGCCATATATTCTTGATTATCTTTCGATAGCTTGGAACAGCAACATGGATTTTTAATTTGCTTTACAAAATGTCGACGATTCCAGATAAGAGATTTTTCCGAGTAAGTGAATATATATTTCTAGAACATGTACATGTTTTGTGATGCCATCCATAGATATTGCTGCACTTGAAGTCTGTCTGTCATGGTTTATGATCTACTTAACACAAATAAATAACTAATATCCAAAATCGCACAAATTATTTAAAACCCGCACCCCTTCTTCACTAATACTGGTACTAACCGTCAGCTAAATCCATCACCGGCGACGTATGTGTTTTAAAACCAAGAGAATTTTTGTGACCCCACTTGTCAGCTACGAATGAAGGCTTGCTACGTTAGGCGGAGGAAAAAAAACATAACAGATGTTTTCCACATTGAAACCAGTAGATTGTTAGACCATTATACAGTGGAGGAAAAAGTATTTGAACAATGCAAATTTATGCAATAATTTTATTGCAAATGGTGTAAATTAAATTAAATGCTTGCATAATAACTAGGTCAAATTAGCTTATGTAATAAATAACTATCATGTAATCTTGTCACAGTGGGGAAAAACGAAATTATGCTAATATCCAAAGGAAGAAAAGTATTTGAACAACCAATAAAAAAGGTTAAAACTTGACTTAAAATATTTATTGCAAGTGGAAGAAGAAAAAAAAAAAATGCAGCAAGTTTTAAAACGTTCTATTATTCTTATCAGTTCCATTTCCTTTTATTATTATTATAAATTTATTTATTATTTGGAAATGTGTGGAAAGCAGAATGAGTTGACTTTTGAGTAATGCCTTATAGAATTATAAATTTAATAAATAATACCTCCACTTACCATAAAATAGCCAAAATGTTAAGATTAAATTTTGAACTGTTTCTTATGTGATAAGTAAATATAAATCAGCTGAAAGTATCGAAGATAGAAAGAAAAATAGTATAGAAATATCTAATGACCTTGCATCTTGTTCAGGTGTTTGTGTAACACCTCGAACAGTGAAAAATTACCTACATAAACTCGGATATAAAGCCATGAATGTAAGAAAAAAACCGTATACAAGTTAAACCAATTGTAAGAAAAAGCTTAATTTTTCAAAACAATATGTAAAGCCTTCAAAATCTTGGATAAAGACTATTTTCAGTAATAAAAATAAATTATTCTTGTTTGAATCCGATGGCAACAACACTGTTGGAGGGAAAATAAAAACGGTTCTAAATCCTAAAAATGTATGTCCAACTGTAAAGCATGGTGGTGGGAGTGTTATGGTATGAGGCAGTATGACCTGGAATGGAACTGGTAATTTGACTCTAATTGAGGGAATTTTGAAAGCGGGAAAATACGTAGAGATATTGGGAGGTAATTTATTTCAAAGCATGTCAGAATTGAGCATTAAAGATGACTTCTGATTCCAACAACACTACGACCCTAAACATACAGAAAATAAATAGATTGCAAAAGAATTCATCTTATATAAAGTTCCCCAGAGACTGAACACGCCATCCCAATTGCCTAATCTCAAACCTGATTGAGAATTTGTGGTATTTTTGGATCAAGAAATTAGAAATATAAATTTTCGAATAAAAGTGAATTCAAAAATATTCTTTTAAAAACATCGGAAAATATATCATCAGATCTAATAAAAAAAGTTAGTAGACTCAATGCCGTGAAGACTACAGGCTGTATAGGCAACAGTGGACGTTTTACGAAATTTTAAATTTCATTTTTAGTATTGGTTTCATTGAATTTCATGTTATAATTATTTAGCTCAGATACCTTTTTCTCCTTGAATATTTGCATATCTTGATGACTGTATGTTATGGCTGACAACAAACCTTGGATTTTTTTATTTATTACACTCTAGAGGCATTAGGTTATTTCGAAGCAGGAGAAGAGAAAAATGAGCAATGCCTTCGCCGGGACTCGAACCACGGACCGCTCGAATACGCGTCGAACGTCCTGACCACTACACCACGAAGGCATGCCAAGAAGGCGGGAGAAATAATCTTACATAAACCCCCTTTAAAGGGCGACTGGGGATTAGGGGACCCAATCGCCAAATCCTGATGTTGAAGAATCATATTTTAGTTCGGGCGCCACTGTAGAGACATTTGGTTATTTCGAAACACGAGAAGTGTAAAATGAGTAATGCCTTCGCCGGGACTCGAACCACGGACCTCTGGAATACGCGTCGAGCGTGATGACCACCACACCACGTTGACATGCCAAGAAGGCTTGAGAAATACCTTACAGCGTAAGTTATGTGAACTAGTTATTGTGTAAGAATTTAATTTAATTTACACTATATTTGCAATAAAATTATTGCATAAGTTTGCGTTGTTCAAATACTTTTTTTCCTTCACTGTATGTATTTTTTGATCTCATAGGCCTAAATTTCGGATTTCGTTTTAGACTTTCAAAATTTCCCCTATTTTGATATTGCCATTTACGAGAGGTTTTGCTGTATTATGTATATGTTAATGTGTGTAGAATGATAAATACCTTAACGAGTTAAGTATCTTTAAAATCTGAAAATATCCTCCAAATACAACATATTTCAAGGCTCAGTATCTTTCTAACTGATTTTCGAGTGTAAAAGTTTGCATACTTATTTCAGTGTGCTTAGTAATGTACTATTTGCAAATTTAAATTTGCTTTTCAAAAAATATTACTATATTTTAAATCAGATACTTTTTTTGTGATACATATAGTGTTGTAATATGTATTGAGCAAAGCATTACAGCAAATCGGTTTTTTAGCTTGACTTTTATTTTTTAATAAAAAGTTATGTACTTATAAAAATGACCTAGATAAAAAATAATGAAATATTTTTTTGAATATAAGTTTTCGTAACCCCCAAATCGATTATTTGTTTGATATAATTAAAAACAGTTTTTAAAATGTTTAGGCGAGAGGCATAAAAAATACTCGGTTTAAATCCAGTTAAGGTTTATATTTTTGAAATTCTGACCATTAGTTTCGTAGAAATTGTGCCCGCAAACAAGAAAATTGTACTTATGAGAAATCTTAATTTAAAGATATTGCCTTCAAATCCTGTGAATGCATATTATTTTATTAATAAAGAAGTATAAAAACGTACTTATAATGTTTGTAAGTATGCATAATTATATATTTGAACAATATTGCATACATACTTTTTTAGATTGCGCTGGTCTGCCTTTAGATGTTTTAATAAGGATGAATTTCATTTTATGTAAATGTTCTAAAAAGAACTTAAGGGAGGGGGCAGACGCAAGAAATATTCAGAGCGGAAATGGACACTGCTTCACAAAGATCATGCAAATTAACGATAAAAAAGGATTGACTATTTCTGACAGTGTCTGTGGGAGTGTTATTTGTCGTCTATATTCGGTTACAGCTTGTTGGAAAATTTCTTGTTCCTGCAGGGATGCTGTATGATGTTATCGGATAACGTTTATCGTACAATCGCTGTGCGGCTTACCTATTAGACTCCGCAGCCCCGTATATTAGATGCATATCGATTAACTCCGCGTTCGTATAATTACTATCCTCGTACATCAGCGTCCATAGTTGAACCTTCCCCACGAGAATGCTGGAACCAGTGCTAACTACCGCGTCGGGAAAGCATTTCCGACACTACATTGCTATGTGATTCCGAGTCGTCTGGATGTAGCTCATCCCTTCCTAAGTTTGTAACAGTGGTACTGAGACACCCTGTATATATCCTTGCTTAAATTCCACGTAAACCAATATCATAGCTGGAGAATGTCGCTTCGCGTTAGGTATTTTTTAAATCTCGATAAAAATCTGTAAGAAATTTGAAATGCAAACAGTAGCTCATAGTTGGCGTATTATAAATACATGGTTGCACAAAATAGCATAGAATATTGTAATCTAAATTAAGGTATGATTGGTTACTTAATTGACAATTCGTTACAAACAACAGGACCATTTTTACGCAACTCCAGTTTCTGACTTAAAATTTTTAGCTATGAGTGGTACAAAAATTGCAACTTCGCAAAAATGTTTGAGCAGTCGAATAATATATCTTGTCGTTATACCTTAATTTATAATTACCACTTAATTGGTATTACGTTGTATGCTTATTTACTGTTACTGTCTTATTATATTACTTTCTTCTTTTTCATAACGTCCCTAGGAAGATGGGTCTGATAAATAGTTATTAGGTGTGTGCATACTGGTCGCAAAGTGAAAATTTTGGGAAAAATTGCTGTAATGGGTATCTCAATGTAATTCACTTATGGTACCTCAATATGATGATCATTCAGTGTGTTTACAGTGAAAGAAAGGGATAAAAATAGGTATTGTTGTATCATATGAGTGTGTTTTTAATCGTTTGTTTGCTTTTTGGATCATCTTACCTATTTCTACAGTTTTTGCTGTTTTTATACTTGGCTTTTTCATTTTAAACCCAAAACTTTTAATGTTTTGTTAATATAAACATAGCATTTAATGTGAAAATATGATTAAGTTTCAGCAATAATAAGCATTCTTATATTTTGCGCGGGAATGGCTTTACGGGCAATGCAAAGCATTTTCTCTCATTCGTAAAAGGAAATTCCGGCTTCCAAAACCGACGGGCGGGGGGGGGCAAGATTAGGAGATTTTAGGTGCCATTTTTGTTACATGTTTGCTAGTTACTCTGATTTTTGTTTCACTTATTATTACTCAGTTGTGAACAGGAAACATGTTTCTGGAAATGAACAAGGCGGCGGAAACGTTAAGTCAAAACAAAACTCCCGATTTTGTATGAATTCCGTTGTCAACGCTTCCCGAAAGACTTTTGTTATGCATTTTTTTTCGCTTGCCCTTCATCCGCCCGCTTCGATATTTGGGGTCTTGGGTAAGGCCTTCATTCCTTGAAGAAAGATTCGACCCGTACTATTCTCACGATAAAAATAACGCCTGTTGCTATCCGTCGCGGGCCAAAGAATTTTCTGTGACAACGAACATGACTCATTTAGGAAGTTTTAATCTCTATCGCTTCTTCCCCGTTTCTTGCATTATTGCCTTTTTGCGCAAGCCGCCCAAGCGAAAGAGAATGTCTTTTTTGAAGAAGCCCGTGTAAAATATATTTTATCATCGTTATTTTAAGAAAGGAGGAATGATCGTAAAAACATATTCTGACCGAGAGGATCTCCTTTCTTAAGCTTTGTGACATAAGAATGGTATAAAACTAGTGCGAGAAGATCCCTTGATGTTTCATTGTTGATGGGGGAGGGGAACTTTTTATGACTCGCTTCTTTCAAGATCTGAAAGCAAAGAACGGTAGTTTTAGTGCTTCTACAGAAAGGTATGACGCCTGACTTTTGTATTGATCCACCAAGTTTCTGGGTAAATGTGCTCTGATAGCAAATGCTTATGTCGACGTATTTGGGCATAACAAACTTATATGTGAGAATTTTTCATTTGACAAAAAATGTATTCTATAATAATCGATTAAGTAAATAAAAGAAAACCATTGATTCTGTAGTGTATTTTTATTGGCGTAATATTTTAGTTAAAAGTTTTGTTTAGGTTAGGTTATTCGAATACGGTAAACAAGGGAAGGGAAGGGATACTTTCTTGGAGGACTTTGTAAGGGAAATTAGCTTCTATTGACATTACACATAGGGAAAAATCAATTATGCAACCAGTCCGTTCCCCTGGGATCGACTTGCCAGTGTTCAGCGGTCTTTAGTTTAAAGCATTTATAGCCTTTCAACTTTTAAATTCTGGCTAAATGAGATGTTTTTCATATTCTGCATTTAAAGCATAAAATAAAAAGTTTTCTTTTAGAAAAAGTACGACTATAGCTTACTTAAAGTGGTGTTGGGATGTTTTTACATGATCAATTATCTATTTACGATTTTTCAAAACTTTCGTTGCATTTTTTTACAAATTCCAGCAGACTAGTGACTTCCAGATAATTAGAATAGCTATAATGATTATAAAAAAGCTGAAATTCCGTGTAACACAGTGACTGAATAGGCGCTACTATAGTAAAGGTATTAATTGAATATCAATAAACCCATGGAAAGTTTTTAGAATCACGAGTGGGTAAAGACATGCCAGAAGGTATCAGAATTTATTATTATGTTCGGCTTGAGAAAATTTTAAAAAATGCACGCCTTCCGTAGAAGAATACATACGTAAATTTTGTGTCAAATCAATGTAGTTTTATTTCAGCAATATGCTTCTAGAAAAGTTTTACTTTTTTTGTTAAATTCTCATACCAAATCATTCCTTTCCTGCCTCCCCCACTATTTAAATTTAATCTTTGTTCTTTCTTCCTCCCCATTTTTTAAAATTGCAGTCTAAATTATATTCTTCGAGTATTTGATGTAATAAACAAAATTAAGAGCGAATTTATTAAAGTTTTATTTTAAAGTTACATTAAAGTTTTACTTTTCCCCCCTTTTTTAATTCTCATACCAAATCATTCCTTTCCTCCCTCCCCCACCATTTAAATTTAATCTTTGTTCTTTCTTCCTCCCCTTTTTTAAAATTGCAGTCTAAATTATATTCTTCGAGTATTTGATGTAATAAACAAAACTAAATGCTCATTTATTAAAGTTTGGAAAGTTTAGTATGCGCATTTATGCGAAATAAACATAGAAATTATTATGTGAACCGTATGTTTAAGAAGGCATAGAAGTGTATTCTGATGAGTATTTCACTGTTTTATGTAATTTCGAAATGGTAAAATTTGTAACAGACAACATCCAAAGCACAAATACATCAGTATAGAAAGTCCGACAGCTAAAGTATCCTCCTTCCTTTCTTCGGCATTATACCCCACGGTCCTTCGAGCGACACCAAAAGGTCAACCACACTGGTAAAGCGCGGTATGTTGGTGCGGTCAGTGAACTCTAACGCGTCAACAGAACTTAAAGAGCACTTCATGCTTTTGCATACAATAACAAAGCTGCATGCTAACGGGAAAGAAGGAGGGAGTACATGATTTCTGTTGCAAATGTAACGAACGCTGCATGCGAGCAATTAAGACTCCAGCGGCACGCAAAACAACTATTAGCCTTATGATTAAATGCATTAAAAAGTAACCATTGTTGGATTATTTGAAAGTGTTGAGTCGTTGGAGAACATGCCATTCATAGAGGGTGTTAAGAAATGTCATTAAACTTATGTCAAGAGTAGCTTGTTTTCCCATGTTACGACAACTGCTCTAATGACAATTTCTCGATAGTGAGTTTTTGTGATGGGTGTGTCTGGAAAAACACCTAATGTAAAAAAATGAAAAGAAGTTAATTATAGACATGCAATAAAAGCCATTATTTACAACAAATAAGTAAATAGGTTTGCAGTTTGAGACATCATGCAGTTTTCATTTTTAGACAGTCGTCGAAAAATCAGTAGAAAATGGATATTTTAGTAGTCAGCAAGCATGGTATATACTGAAAATTTATATGCAAATTCCAAAATTTTTGTTCAGTTAAAAACTTTTGAGATCATTGGCTTGAAACTTTTGAGATCATTTTGGATGACGTGGGATTTGCATTGTTATATTCACAGTTGACTGTTTTTACGGCAGCAACCTTGAAGCCGATTGAAGAAGACCTTGGAAGCAGTAAGTTGCTATATCATTCGGCGATAATGTGCTGGGTGTTTTCGTTATTTTTCATGTGCAAAACTATAAGTTCAAACCATTTGGAATTTCTCTACGAAGGATTACTTTCGAAAACCAATTTACCATCTCTGCTTTGCTTGTTAATAGAATACGATAAAGCAAACGAAAGGTAAGCGAGCCTAAGGAAAATGATACCTTGGTAGAAGACTTTTTAAGAGAAATTAGCTGGTATTCGCAAGGCGAGAAAACCACGGCAATAAACCTGCCCATCCGCCGATATCCGGAGACCGTTCGTATTACCAGTAGTCTTATGCATTCGGCCACTGGTGGATCAACTACTCTGACATCATATATTACATATGAACCAACTGAAAACATATTTTATATGTTCAATCCCCTCATATGCAAATTTGAATTTGAATTTATTATGAATGAAACTTCATTTTAAAGTTTAATTTTGTCAGTCATTTAATGTTCATTTACCTACCAATAAAAGGAAGTACAGGGTGTTTGTTTTTACACTGACACTACTCAGAGCCATCTGTAGTTCGATCTATGCCGGAATGCCTCGAATTTTGGTCGGAGGATTAATTATGGGGGGGGGGAAATTCCTTTAAAAATAGTTCCGAAAGATGCCAATAGAGGAAAATGTAGCGCTGTTGTTGTCTAAACAATTGAGAACTAGACAAATCAATAACTAGTCAGCATATCGGAAGAAGTTTCAGATCAGTACCGCTTTAATACGGCAATTGAACTGACTCAAGGTGTTTCAGAGATGATATTTCGCTGCACTTTATTCAATAAAAGCGCTTTCACGGCGAGCGCATGGACCTCTTATAATATGCCATTCAAATAACCCCACAAGAAAAATTTCCATGAGGCTAGATCCGGGGAACAAGGCGGCCATGCAAGTGACGAAAAAGCGACTTATATATAGTTATGGTGTAAATTGACGGCACAGCTGCTGCTGTACCGATAGAACAATATTCGGTGGTGTTCCCATCCTGCACAAAAATTACCTGATACAGTTACTGCGTCTGCTGAAGTTGCGGAATGGTAAAACTAGTCATCATATCGTGATATCTTTGCGTGGTAACGCAGCAGGAGTGTTGTCCTTTTAGAGTAGTATTTTAAAAAAGAATAGTCTGCTGTTAAAGTCTGCTATAAAGCCACACCAAACGCTGAATTTTAGTGAATGCAGTTTGATTTCCTGTTGCACTGAATTGTTTGAATACCCAAATTCGAGAATTTTGAGTGTTATCAGTCCCATTTAGACGAAAATGGGCCTCAGCTTTCCACAGAACTCTCCACGGTAAGCATCGGCGATCTCCATCCTGAAGAAAAATGTCATAGCAAATACCAACCCGTTTATCATAATCGTTGTGTTTTAATTCCTGCACATGGGTAGAAGTGAAGAACTTTTCACAAAGTCTGCCATATCGCTGAAAGATTGAAATCCAGTTGTCGCGCTATTGACAGGCCATTGCTACTACCACCAACGGTCCTATGGTTGCCGTCAACGATTGCAGTCGCGACGTCAGTTACTATATCTTCTGACTTCGGGGTCCTGTGTTCATCCATCCGAAATGCTAAGGATCCTGTTTCTTCAAACTTCTAAAACTTGCCTTTCAATGCAGTAACTGATAGAGGGCCTTTAGGTAGGTTATTACGACGTCTAAACTCAAGAAGAGCGGCGATTGCGTTCGGTTGATGAAGTCAAAACAACTTCTCAAGTAATGCTTACTGAGGTAAAGTGAGAGCCTGAATTACTGACGTTGCTGTTGTTTACGTAACCGAGTATTTGTATTTTAAGATTTTACCTTCGTTTCATGCAGATTTTCAGTTGTGTGATTTAGAACAGCGTCTCGTTTTTCCGGAACTAATTTTTTTTCGCGGAGTCTTTTTTCACATGCCGTCGTTAGTTCCCTTACCAAATTTGAATGCGTTGCAGCTCATAAATAGAGCTGCAGGTGGTTCTGAGTAGGGTTAGATTAAAAATAAATAAATAAATAATAATAAAAAAAAAAACCTGTGCACTCACTGGTCAGTGAATTAAAAACTTTGAGGCAAATTAATGCGACTGTCTCTGATGTTATGTCAATGCAAATTATATATGTAGTCACATATGTCTGCAACTACTTAAAAGCGCTACGTGGTAATAATCGAGAGTACTCGTTTTGATAATGGGAAAGACGAATTGTTTGAAAACAGTTTCATTGAAGGTGCATGCCTTGCTTGAGCAATGATTTTGAAAACTATTGTCAGAAATGAGATCTATTTATATGTAAGGGCTTGCATTGGGCAACAGAGCTTCAAGTATACAGCAGAAAAACGGATTCATTCAGTATTGTCCAATCTGTAATCATCACAAACCGTGCTTTTTTGTACAGAATTGCAGAGAATTCTTTAAAATAAAGCAGCTTTTTTTTAGAACAGAGAAATTCGGCTTCACTGGTGTAAGGACTTCATCGGGCCATGGACAGATCAAACAAGTCATCTAACGAGGCTCACGTTATATTTTGTTTCATACTAGTGTTATCAAAGAGTGTGGTGGGGACGTCTGAAACAATGAATCTTTCTTTCTTTTTGCTTAATTCAAGGGTTTGAAGGAAATATCATGGGTATTTATGCGGATATTATAGGGATTAAATACGTTCTACCTCTATTTTACCTAGAAGAAAGATGGATACTTCGTAGACTGTAGCTGCAGTTCCCATCATGCAGACATTGTTTAGGAATGATTACAAGTAACATTAATTCCTAGCATCTTCCGTTGCCGAATCATTATCCGAATTTGAACCATGTAGAGAATAAATGAGGGATATGTCAGAAAAAAAGTTACGCTAAATAGGACTCCTCTTTCTCCAACTTGATCGAGTAGGTCTACTGAAACATTTTGTGGAATTCATACTTAGTGCAGTCTCAACGGTGGAGGAAATTATAGTATTTCAAGATTGATAACAAAAGAAGCTTATATAGTTATATATAGTTATTTTATAATCAGCGTGAGGGAAGGGGATATAAATTTTCACATTTGGAATCTTGTCCTCTCGCAGTGAACTAACTGGAGAATAAGTTTTGTTATCGAGTTTACTTGATTGGTTATTAACCACATTTTGAAATATTAACTGCACAAAGGGAAAGCATAAATTAATTAATTAAATTTTAAAGATGCCTTCGTAACTTATTTAAAGCACATTTATAGTACATTTAATACATTCTAGTCAAATGGGGAAAATGATAAGCTTCTAGCACTTACATCCTGAAAAATAGAAAAGGGAGCGAAACAAATTAATATTTCTTAAGCATGTGAAGTGGAATGCTTTGTAATAATAAATTGAATATTTTAATTGGTTGCAGGAGGGGGAGAAATCCGATATTTTCATCTCTTACGGTAATTTTAGGAAATTTTTACTGACAGTTGTAATTCTCATCTTATGCAAATGTTCGTATGCAAATGTTCTTAGAATAGTATGTCTGTTGTTAAATCAAGATACTTAGAAGAGGGATTTATGTACTTCGTATACAAAACAAACATCTGTTTTAAGTCAAGTACTTAAAAGAGGGATTTAGGTACTGTTGTGTTTCCTGAAAGTAATGCCTCGTTGATAAAAGTTCTCGACTGATGTTAAAATGAACTTTTAAAAGACGTTTTAAAGCTATCTCTTTTTTCTGAAGTTTATTATTGTTGTAATAAAGTTAGACAATTATTGTCGAAAAAATTTGCTTTAGGTGTTTTGGATTTTTTTGTAACATTAAATTTCATTGTATTAAAACTTAAAGAAATTCTATTTTTGTATGCTATTATACTTAATCTATTGAGTGCTCTTTATCAGGACAGAAATAACGGTGGTTTAATAATGCTTTCTTGAAAGCGAGGTATATTTTATAGAACCTCTTAGAAAAGAACAGCTAAAAGTTTTCAACTGTTGACTAGTAATTTTAAAGCATTCGAATGCTAATATTTCACAAAGCTAATAGCATTTGCTACTTCATAAAGCGCTACATGGTATTGCTTTCCTGCGGCAATATTTCATCGCAGTATTTATTGAATAAGTAGATAAGTATGATATTTTTACTGTTTTTTATTTCACTTTGTTTTCATGATTTCCGAGTAGCATAGAATGTAAAGGGAAAAAAAAATAAACTGTAAAAGGTGTATACTATTAGAAAAATAATAAAACTAAACAGTTCTTCCAGATTAACGAGTGGAAATATTTTATCAACTCTCTTTAGGTGCATTTTTTCTTTTTCATTTTCTTTTTTTTGGGGGGGGGGAGGTTCGACACTGCTACTAAACTGGACAAAGTGTTTTGAGCGCATGGTTTGCAACTGTGATGGCTGAAAAATTACTTTAATTCCTTTAAATGTACACATATTCGATTCTGTGTAAAACCTCGTGTTTCTGATTTAGGAAGCAGATCTGTAATTTTAATTGCTGTTAGTTTCATGCAAAATTAAAAAGAATTGCATGCATGGATTAGAGTTTTTTCCTCCCTACCTTTAGCCAAATTAATATAACGTTGGTCTCTTACAATACACGCAGTCACAAAAGCTTTCACATACGCATTAAAACAACGGTTTAATAAGCACTATTTGAGTTTAAACTGTTGAATTATATCAACTGTCAGTCTACTCATGTAAAAATGTTTCCTACAAAACAGCATCTTAAACAATGTAAATATGAAAATTATATTCATATTTGTTGAATCCAGCAGGCCACAAAAGTCAGCAAATATTTGACTGGCTCTTTACTAAATTTGCATATGCGGCTGTTTTCTTTTTGCTTGGATTTATAAGGATACCTCAACCACGCATGGAAGTTAGAATATTTTTGAAACACAGTGGTATTTACTGGTGAAAGAAAATTCTGTATTTTCAGAAGCGATTGCCGGAGAAAGATTTGACGACGGAATTAAGAAATGAAACCAGAAAATTTGATATTAACTATGAAATATGGGGAAGGGGCTACAATGGTTTGGGACTCAATGGCAGTGGCTGGAGTAGGTAAATTAATTGAATGTTTAATAGCTAAATCGATGGAAATTACGGATCGATTCTTGCAATCATCTTTAAATTGGACTAGAAGCAGCTGCGTCTTTCAACAACAGAACGACGCAAAAAATACTGCTAAGATTGTTAGGGAGTGGGTTCTGTATAAAGTATTCAGTCAACTGTATTCACCACCAAAATCGCCAGATTTAAACCTTATAAAACACATATGGGATGAACTTGATTGGGGAATCTACCTGTGTACTATTAGAAGCAAAGGAACTCTGAAGGTAACAATTGAAGGAGCAGGATCTAAAATTACACCAGATACAACAATTTAAAAAAAAAAAGAATTTTGTGACATGCAAAGTATCGATTTTTGTGATATTTTTTTAAACTCGGTGAACTATGGTTTATTTTCTTTATTAAACATAAATTTATGTCTCAGAAGTTTATTACGACGCGTTTGTTTGTTCATTCACTTTTTAAAATATCAGTGTAAATACAAATGAAGTTGTTTTGATGACTGTGTTTAGATTTATGTATGTATGGGCCTCAATTGCAAGCATTAAAAACGTCGATTTATCTCAGCCAACACGCTTCTCTTGGTGTTAAAGGTATAGGTATTTTAAATAGCAACGAATTTAAACTTCTGGACTTTAGTGGATGCAGAATCAAGAACTAAAACAGTATGTTTTGTGTCAGTGTTTATGTATAGCGACTAAATGGCTGATTTATTTTATTTGAGAAAGGAAAATTAAGACGGAAATTGCGCGTTGAGGGCGATGTGAAGTAAGCTTTGAACATTAGGTCGTTGATACTGCAATGCATTAAGTGAGCTCTTTGACCTCTAGCTACGTGACGTCATGCTTTGATGATGGCGATTTTTTCCAATTGCAGGAAACGGTTTCTAAAAAGCTCGGAAACCAATTATAATTATTTCATATTATGGTCAGCATGTATAGTTTTAAGAAGGCATTCATTTCTATTCTTTACTGTATGTGCTTATTCAGCTTATTTAGTCATTGTCGCCGAGGCGATCATAACACCAACTCGTGAGGTACCACATCCTCATCTCTTTTACAAACATGTCTTGCTCATTTCATGCAAATTTTGCCGCGAAAATAGGAAAAAATGAAAGTTCAAAACCTTCCTTACCCTTTCTTTTATGAATAAAATGTACAGGTGCGGGCAATTCGATTTGCAAGCACTTTGATGAACAAATTAAACGTGGTACGTTCTTGAATATATTATTAATGTAGATCTTACGTTCGTTGCCAACATATAGTATTTAGCTTTCGCAAGAGCACAAGGCAACGAAGAAATGTTAATTTTCATTTCATATTTTCTCCTTGCTCACAGTGAGAAAGAACTCTGAGTATGTGCTTGGAATGTTTGTTATTTCAGTTTATTTCCTAGAAAAGACGTCTTCAAGTTTGGCTTAGGAAAAAAATGCTATTTTTTTAAAAGAAACCTTATATGTAAAAATTAATTTTTTTTCTCATTTCTTTTATAGTATTTTTTAAAAAAAAATTGTGTACGCTTATGCAAGAACCAATGTTCCTTAAAAAATTTAAACCGCTGTAAAAATCGGTGTATTAAACAGAAGCGGGATTATTATTCTGTTGCATTTTTTTATACTGTAGAAGAAATCAGTTGAATTAAGGTTATAAATGATTAAATAATGTACTGAAATTCAGAAGTGTTCTATTCATCTGTGACCCGTGCGTTATTGAAATTCGTGATTGAATCAATCTCCTACATATATTGATTTCTGTGCCATTTCGTAATGATCTTTGAAGCTGCAAGCAACATTTTATTTTGAAGCACACTGTTATTATAAATATTACTACTATGCAAATGCTTAACTTAAACACGGTGGGGGAAGATAAAAAAATAATAAACTAAAAATGAGATTAATGAGAAATGAATTAGCTACAGATGGACAGCATATGGAACTGTCATACCAGTAACGTGTGTTCATGAAAGAATTGAATACTGGCATTGAAGTGATAACAGATCTGACCATACGGCCTGACGTTAGAGCTACGGATTTAAGATGCCACCAAATTATCTTTTATTTCTTTACAGTCCAATGTTTCCCTTATAAAACAAAGAAAATAGGCTTTGGGCCCTCCAAAAAACGCCGTGCCAAGAATCTCAAATTTCTTTAAATTGGGTCCCGTAAAAGAGTATAACTGAACTCGTATACTTACTGTTCTTTGCTGGATGTAGTGTACATGTCTATTGCTTTTTTTTTTTTTTTTTTTTTTTTTTTTTGTGATTAGAATTATTCATTCATGTATTTCAGAAAAAATCAATGCCGGATTTAGTGCCTAGAGGTAAGGCGCTGCCTATGGTAGTAAGCTTTATTATGTCATATTTCAAATGTGGTGCGCGGCTGTCCACATGAAAATAAGAATCGTCATCTGCATTATCCGCACAGGTTGGAATCTAAAGGTCGACGTTAAGCAATTGAACTATCTAAGGAGCGGAAGACAACATGCTGTTGCTTCACAGAGGGGATAACTTCATCAGTAACGGCATTACAAAAGTTGTAACTTAAGACTGATATCAAAAGGGCGTAATTGCGGGTAGCGTGGCTGTTATCGAAGCCGCTCGATTTCAGGGGATCGCTAACAAGTGATTCTTTAACTCCTCAGGTATTGTCGTTAACCACAACGAATCAGAGAGCTTAATATATTGTAGGAAATCTAAAGGGACATGACTAATAGAGTGTGCAGAATATACCAGGCAGAACAAGTAAACAAAATGGCCTAAAAGTCTCAGCTAGAGAAGACTCTTAAAAACTTGTTGGTAGCAAGAATTCTGTCTTCGGATAATAAAGTCAATCAATTGTATTTACCTTTCAAAGCCCTTTGTTTTAACTTTCGGTACAAATAATACTTGATTGCGAATTCATATTGTTGATATTATTTGTAATGTTGTTAATGATTACCAAGCTTTTCGTAGATTATTAATAATATGTTAGAATTCAGTGTTGTAGTTGTTCATAACCCATAAAGTTCAACCTATCAAAACAAGAAGCAGTCAAACATCAGTCGTATCATATGATAAAATTTGTTTAGATGAAAACGTTAAAAAAGTATATATGGTAGTTCTTTAGTTTATCTATTTGTTAGTCGAGGTAAAAGTAATTGAATAAATACTCTTTTCTAACACAAGGCTTTGCTGATGTCTTTTGCCTGAGGCACTTAATATCTTCATTTTGTCTTAAGCAGAAGAAACAGATTTCGAAAAATCATTATACAAGAATGACAGTGCCATAAACTGAGGGGACGTGGATGTCTGAAGAAAGAGAAATGTTAAAATGAAAATGGTCCATTGTTTGCATTTATTACTTTCTCCAAGCCCTTACAGACTTCATTGAAATAAAAAGAAATAATTTATCTTCATCTAGTGTCTAAACCCTGCTTAATCTTTTGACGCGTGATTCTGGCATTAACGTTTTCTTCAACCGAATTGCTGCTGCCTTAGAATGAAAGAAGTGATGTCTTCTGGAATCGAAGCATGTATATGAGCAATGCATGTTATCAGCTTTCGTGCTGGTTAAAATGGATGAAGGATCTTTGAAAAGTTATGACTAAACATGCAGAATTTTCGCAGAATCTCTCTCTTTAACTCTATTTGATTAAACATATTTCGTTACTACTTCAGGAATGGTGTGGGATAATCCTCGACACATGATAATTTAAATGAATTCTTTAATACTTTTAATTAAATATCATTCTCAATTTGTAATCAGGTTTATAACTGCGGGAAAAATTTAAACCTCAGAAAGCATAATTTTTTTATGGTTTTATAGGTTTATGTTATGGTTCCATTTTTATGCATTATTTTCTCCTCCTAATCTGTAGTTTTTTCCGACCGTCGTAGAAGAATATATCATTAAAATTTTTGGAACACTTTTCAGCACGAATTGTCATTTAATACGCCAGTTTTTAATTGTTTACATGTACGTTTTAAAAGCAGGTTAATTGCACTTTGATGTCAGGATGCAGGCAGTGCCCATACAATAGGCTGTATACTCATGGTGCTGGAACCAGTTATTTGAAACATGATGTGAATGCAGTTTTCTATGATGTTAAATAATGGTTAGGAAGTTGCCTTTAGTACAGTATTTTTAGTACGAGTTTCTTCGCACATAGTGTGCGTGCATTGCGTTAGTTAAATGGATCGAAGATTTATATACACTGCCCTCCAAAAATTAAGGAACAGCATGTTTTATGCGTCTAATTTGAGAATGAAGTAATATAGAAACAAGAAATTAACAGGACATGTTCACTAAACAGTTTTTTAATGAATGGGACATAGAATGTTTCTTAAGTTCAACGCAAACATGAATTACAACAAAACGTTGCACTCTTGGCACAGAAACCCAGGCTTGGAGAAACAGTATATCACAGTTTTTTTAGGAAAAATGGGGTGGTAACGTTACAAAAATGGGTTCCAATAAGGAATGTGTCCACCCCTAGCTGCAATACATTAGCGGCGGCGACATTCCATGCTGTCAATTAAATTGTCGGTCAATGAAATGGGAAACAACGACCAGGCACGGAGTAATCCTTGTTCAAGCGCATCTAACGACCTTGGAGGAGGACTTAAAGCAGCAACCTGTCTCCCAAGGTAGTCCCAAAGATGCTATATCGGCTTCAAGTCTGGGGATTGAGCTGGCCATTCCTTCCGCTCCACACATGATCCTCAAGATATTCTTCATCAAGCCTAGCTCAGTGCGGTCGCTTGAGTTCAACTTTCTAAAATTATATATATCAAAAAGTAAAGGTTGGAACGAAAATGATTAAAATTCTGTTCGGGAAATATGAAGGCCTGTCTTCTCTGTCCAGGTAAAAGTTACCGAACTGAATAAACGCATATTAAGGAAACTTTCAAAAACGGAATCGTTAAATGAAAATGAAAAAGAAAAGAAAAAAGAAAAAAAAATACGAAGCATGATACATAAAACAAATACCAGTTTTTAAAAAAAAATTAATCTCCTCTATTTAACACTTCAAACAAAGGGAAGTCATAGAGAGGAAAAAAAGAGAGGAAAACTGTCAAGGAAAAAGTGTTTTGAAGCCTTAAACCAAGTTGATTAATGAGTTCCGAATACATGTTTCGTTCCTCTGAACCATTTTAGACTTAAAACCACTTTTCATTATTAAACTTTCATTTTAAATCAAATTTCTAATAAGTCTTAATTGCTCGTATCTTTTCCCAACACGCCATGCATTTGTACTCAAAGCAAACAAAATATAAAAATTATATATAAATGCTTAAAAGTAGTACAGAAACCTAAAAATAGGGAAAGCCAAACTAATTACACAAAACAAAATTAAATCAAATAGGAAAATACTATAATAAGAATAAATGAATCAATTTGCTGTTCGAACTTGAAAAATAATAAGTTAAATAAAAAAAGATAGACCATACTTGAGCTGGAAGACATATGAGAGATATTTCCAAGAGTGTTTCGTGCTAAAGGCTCTCAAGCTAAATCATATTTTTGGTTCGTTTCTTCGTTTGATTGGAGTATTTCTCGTTGACAGATCTCAAAGCTGTAAAGTAAATTTTTCTGAAGACTATGCCAAGCAACAATTGAGAAAGACTGCTTCGAAAAATTGAAACAGAAGTTTACAGAATTAAATTTTGGGGGATAGAAGAAAAGAGGGGGGAAAAAAGAAACATCTCGGCAGCTGGGGTTTTTTAAACGTTTGATCATGTAATTAGTGTTTTCAGCTTTATTCGTGGAATAAGTAACTGATAAATTCCGTAACGAATCGAAAGTCTGTTACTGAAAGGAAAACTTAAGCATTCTCCTTTGCTACCTTTTCCTCAAACTACGTTACAAGTACACTTAAAAAATGCAGAACTAAGAGAATTTCCACATTATGTCGAATTTCTGAAAAACTAGTGATAGACTTTAATGATATTTGTTATGAATATGTATTTATAATAGAGGAAGAGATGTACCATTCAAAAATAATTTTAAGTACGCATGATTATCCGTAAAGTTAATAATACAGGGATGTCCAAAATCTACATTGTGACATCGAGCTGAAAAATGAGTCTAATATGGGTATAGTCCCCTCTCATAGCCAGACAGATTGTGCAGTATGATGGCAGACTGGACAGGAGGCAGCTATGGAGTCCCCGTTGCAGTCGACTCTACTCCTGCAGTAAGGCAGTTTTCAACTCCGGAATGGAGAGATTCTCAGTGGGGAATGGTTAGAGGAAATTGCTCCTGAAAAGCGTCCCAAACATGCTCTATATGGTTAAGGTTAGGAGATCTGGCTGGCCAATCCATGCGGGGAATATCCTCATTTCCCAGATAATCATCGACCAGCTGAGCCCTATGTGAATGAGAGTTGTCGCCCATTTACAGGAACCTAGGGCCAACTTTCCCTCACAAAAGTCGAGCATAGTGCTCTAAGATTTTCTGTCTGAACCTCTTAATAATGGGACCTTTCTCAAACACATGCAGGGTTGTGCGGCCGTCCAACATAATGCTCGCCCAAACCATTACACCTTCACCACCTAATGATTCTTTTCCCTGATGAGGAAGGGATGGTATCCTGTTCCAGGCTTATTCGAGGTACAGGTACGCCGAAAATCAGTGTCCAGATTGAATCAAACTTATCTGCAAAAAGCACGGTGATCTACTGAAGTATCGTCCAAAGCGCATGTTGTGTATACCATGCTAAACGTGCTCTGTTGTATACTTCAGTGAACGGACACAAACAACGGGTCTTCTGGTATGTAACTCTATCTCAAAACCTTCGGTCAACTGTAAACCGTGAAACTCGGCTTCCACTGGCAGCATGTAGCTCAACTGAGAGCTGTGAAGCTGTAGCTGCTCTGTGTCAGCGCGCTGAAAGTGCCAAATAACGATCCTCATTCGTCGTAGTGGATCTTGTCGACCTTGTCCAGGTCTTCTCCATATGGATCCAGTGTCCTGAAACTGTTTTTACAAACTACTGACGAGCCTGGGCATTACATTTAGTTCTGTAGGCCCTTGTGCTTGTGAGTGGCCGGCTTCCAATCTGCTGACAATTCTCCATCTCATTCCATCATCCATACGTTCATTTTATCTGATAACTTGTAAAATTTATCTAACTCTTGAAAGAAACACAGCGAGTGTCGTGAATGAGTATTTGCACATATATCGCCGAAACCCTCTTGTGCGCTTATTCCAAAAAATGCTGTAACTGTCGTAGCGATAGATCCGAGTTCGAATCCCAGAAAAGGTATGGCTGTAAAGGTCCGTCCCTGCATAGGAGGCAACGGTGGCCACCTATTAGATGCTTCCATAAGGAAATGGCCACAGCTTCCGGCCCTTGCTGGGACGCAAGGCTAATAGCTATTAAATAAAGAGGCCGGCCATTAAAGAAAAGTTTAAAATGACTTTAGCTAGCGTAATTTCACGGGTCCACCTAGTAATAAATAATAACAGAGCTTTTGTCTCCTTCACGATCACTGCACCGCAGACACACACGTGTGCGTTTACGTATTCGGCTCTGAATGTTTTGCATATTTCTTCCGCGGCTTCATCAGTATCGTTGGTTCAATAATTTTTGTAAATATAGATATAATTTGCAAATTCTCATAATTTTGCGCTCGAGTGTAGAAAACTGAACTGAATGACTTTACGTCTGTATTTGATTTAATAAAATTTTTAAATTAAATTATTTTTAAGATTTATCAAGATATTTTCTGATGTGTGTTGAAAAAACAAAGAAAAATATGTTTACTTTTCTTAAACAATCTTTTCGCTAGAAATAGTAAGGTTAGAATGTTTTCGGTATTATTTGCTCTTGTATGAGTATTTGTGTTCTTAGTATAGATAGACCATTAGTAGATGATGGGAAAATACAATAATATTGTTATTAGACAAAATAAATTTGTTTTTATTACCTGTTCTGTGTAAGGTGTTCTCTGCATCTTAAGCAGATAGCTGAAAACAATTAATTTAGTAATAGCTGAAAACAATTAATTTAGTAATAGCTGAAAACATTTAATTTAGTAATAAGCCTGATTTAAAATTAAGTAATAAAGCGAAAAACAGTAGTTATCATTTGCAACCTTGTGCATCTTTGTGGAAAGGTGTTTTTTTAGTGGTTCCTCCGCTCGACTTTTATTTTTTCCGTAGAAATTGTACCACATTCTTAAATCTTAGCTGAGGACGGGAGGGGAAAAAAAAAAACACTCTTCGTTCATTCTTCACTGAACAGTTGTTTGTTCTGGAAGAAGCTGGCGGCAAGCCAAAGTAGTAAGCGCGCGAACTACTGGACGTTAAATTACGTAACTTCGTTTCAAACAACAAACATGAGAGCATGCTATTATAAGTTTTTGAACGTAATTGAAGGGTGTTATTTTCGTTTATGTTAGGGTTATTCTGCTAACGTTTAGTTAATACATTTTTTCGTATTGCCGGAAGCTAGGATCATTTGTAACATGATGTGCTGCCATCTGTTATTGAAATACGGCATCATTATCGAGTGAGAATTTTTACTATTTTTTCCCTTCTTGTATAAATCTCGAAATTTAGCATATGCGTATGGTTACTTTTTACACCATATTTCCATGCTTTCCTACCATTGGGAAAGTTTGAAATTTTATAAAAAAGTGCAGTCTCAGTCTTTGTGTGCGGAATGTTTTTAAATTTCTTCTATTGCATGTTTATAATATGGATGTTAAATCAAAAATTATAATTTTGAGCAATATATGAACTTTATTGCGATTCATGATTTTGTTACATAATTTACACAGCAATTTTATCTTGAGAATTCAATGATTTAAATAGTTTAAGAAGTTTCTTTATAAAAATGTGCTTGTACATCTAGTAGTCATTCTGAATGAAATTGTGATGCTTTATGGTACTAGATCTGTGTAAGTGTTTCCAATGAAATATCTAATTTTTTTTAGTTGAATTTTATTGAAAATGTCTGAAATAAATGATACATTTTAAAGGAATATAGAAAATTGGCAATTTTTATTACGTTTTATTTCTAACTGCAAAATTGTTTTATGACATACTTGAATTTTAAAATATGTATGAGCTTTGAATGAATTGATACATTTGAAATTACAGATTCTTTAGCTAAAAATATCTGAAATTTAGAAAATTCTTTGTGATACTAATTAGACAGTATATTTTTTTACTCAAATGCCCTAAATGTTTGAAAGTAAAAACTTTAGGGAGGAGGAGCTTTGTTGTTGTTATTAAACTATATGTATATCGATAAGATTTAATTGCTTATAAAAGCTTTTTCAACAATAAAGTGTGTGTTGCTATGTGTAACTATTCTACATTCTGTTCCTGAATTATTTTGTTATCAAGGCATGATGATTTTATATATATATATATTTTTTTTTCATCCAAACAGTGCAATACAAAGTATTTTATATCTTTCTAATATAATTGTTCTTTTATATTACTATACCGTTTCTCTTGCATAATTGTTCTTAATTATTGTAGAAATGCATGCCGCAGTGGAGGAAGTGGATTTAGATCCGTGCGATTTGTATACCGATTTGGGAACCCTGATCATTGAAGGCAGAGTGCCTGGACTCACAGACAAGGGTTTTGGAGAAGGTCCACATTGTCCAAGTACTCATGGTCAGAACAGGCACCAGTGTGATCCATCTTCTACTGAAGTAACTCGTTTATTATAGTTGTTTGTTATAGTATTTTAAGGCATATTTCTTTCATATAATGTATTTGATTATTACTTGTTAAAATTCGCTAACAATGTGTAGTTAGCTGTTAGCCATTTCATTTAAGGTTAAGAATTAGTAAATGATGCTGTAACCAGTATACACTGATGGGAAAAAAAAATCCCAGTACCAAGAAAAAATTATTGTACAGTAATGAAATTTAGGCAGTGCATTTGTTTAGCTAAAATATTTAATTTAGTAAATTTTCAAGATCACAGGTTAATGCAAGTACGAGGAGAGCCATTTCAAATGTGAAATGCTGTACATTAATAACCAGTATAACCGCCTGAATTTTGATTGCAAATGTGCATGCATTGTGTCATACAGGTTCCAGATGTCAGTTTATGTGATGGAGTTCATACCTTTTGCCTTGCTTTTTGTCGATCAATACAGGGATGGTTCATGTCTGTTGTGGATGACACTGGAGTTGTCTTCTAACGATGTCCCATACATGCTTGATTCGATAAAGATCTACTGATCTAGCAGGCCAAGTGAACATGTCAAGACTCTGTAGAGCATGTTGGGTTATGACAGTGGTATGAGGGCAAGTATTATCCTGTTGGAAAACAACTTGTTGAATTCTGTTTGTTAATGGCAGCAGAACAGGCTGAATCACTAGATTGACTTACAAATTTGATGTCAGGGTGTGTAGGATAACCACGAGAGTACTTCTGCTGTCATATGAAATTGCTCCGTAGACCATAACTCCAGATGTAGGTCGTGTGCCGCAGATACGTTGGTTGCAGGCACTCAGCTGGCGTCCTTCTAACCAACATACAGCAATCATTTGCAACAAGGCAGAACCAGCTTTCATCAGAAAACACAAGAGATCGATCTCCACTCTGTCCTCCAATGAGCTCTAGTTTGACACCAATAACGTCACAAATGGGAGTGGTTTGGAGTCAGTGGAATGCACACTGCAGGGCTTCTGGCTCGAAGCTCTCCTTTAAGTAACCAATTTGTAACAGTTTGTTATGTCATTGTTGTGCCAACGCAGCTCAAATTTTGTTGCAGGTGCAGTACAATGCACCAGAGCCATACACCGAACACAGCGGTCTTCTCTTTCAGTAGTGCCACGTGGCCGCTCGGAGCCCAGTCTTCTTGAGCCAGTACTTTCCCTTGACCATTGCGGCCAACAATCATGCACAGTGGGTACATTTTTGCTGAGTTTCTGCAATATTGCAGAAAGAAAATCCGCCCTCTTGTAGATCTATTATATGATCTCTTTCAAAACTCACTGAGCTCTTGATAATGGCTTCTTCCTCTACGTAACGATATTCTTGATTAACATCAACTCACTATGTCAAATCTCAACAATAAGTAATGCTCACGAACTTGATAGCACATATTTAAAGCAAATCTGATTTGCATGTTCATAATAGCATGATACGTATGTACCTAACATGAAATTTGAATAGATATCATCTTTTAGATGTATAAACATGCCTACCAAATTTTGTTGTATCTAGCACAACTCTTTCTTGATGTTGGGATTTTTTTTTCCATCGGTGTATGTAATCTAGTGAAATCGGTTTTTGGTCAGTGCTAACAAATGTAAACAACAAGTCAAGAATTGGATATCTTTGGTAACGAATGCCAAGCAAATAAAATTTTTTAAAATTTATAATTTTAAGAGTTGTTTAGGGAAAAAAATTCGTTTTTCACCTAATCAAACACCAAATGAATTTTTACATAAAATGTGTGTTATACAATGTATTTTGTGTTCATTATAATTTTTACGAATGTAAATATAGTTATTAAAATTCTCATGATTTTATGAGAAGAAATCTCAGTTTTAAGCAGCTATCTCATAAGCAGATATTGAGCTTCTGCATTAGAAAGCTCAAGATATATTTTGTCAGGTACTGTTGCATTGCTGTTTAAAATCTTCCAAGATTATTTTTGACTTCCATATCTAATTGCTTAATTATTTAGTTTGCATTTAATAAATTTATTATTTTCTAATAATTTGTAATTCTTTCAAGTGATGCTAAATGCTGTAATATATGTGAAATATACTCATAAATGAATGCTTTGTTCTTTCATATAGTGCCAGAAATATGAACAAATCCTGAAGCATATGCTTTTGCTGTGGAAAAATGGGATTCCAATGACTATAGAAGTTCTGCTATACCCTAGTTGCTGTGCACCTGCACAGAATGTGGATTCGGTACCTGAAACATCATACATTCTATTAGAACAATGGACCATTCACATGCTGCCCAGAAGGTTGCTGTTTAACTTATTATTACTTTCTTCAAATAATAAAATATGAAATATTTCCTTTTCTCTTGATAATTTTCATTTATTTTTTATAAAATTAAATACAGAATTAATTTTTAAATTCATAAATTTGATTTACGTTCAAGAGCGTGTTATTATTTACCCTCTTTTTGATTTTTGCCTACACAGGGTATAAAGAAGGAGCTGAAACTCGTATTACCACTTTTCCCAAAAATGGTCCACTTCTTGTCACATTATTAATAGAGGGCACTGCACTCATCACTCCTTCACCTTACTGTAGTATTTTACACAGGCAATAATAGTGGGAATTCCATTTTAATATCATTTTTCATTATAAATAAGGCATCAAATAGAACCTGTGGCTATAGACGCTTTTAACAGTGGCTATAGAAGCTTTAAGACGCAAGAATAAAAACTTAGGAATAAATAAGCCAATCATAGTTAGAGCCAAGTTGAACCTTTTTATATTATGACAATTAGACGAATTTTTTCAGAATGTCTGGATTGTTCGTAAATAAAAGAGGATATTTACTGTATGCTTATAAAAAAAGTAGTAGATTGGAAATTAACTAAATATTGCACATAACTTGTGGGAATTTAATGCGTATCTGCATCATTTTATAATTCATTATGACAGAAAAGAAAATTTGCCTACAGTAGCACGAAATTCTATAATCTTAATTAAATTTCGCTGCACTTTATGTTGAATTTTGTTAAGATATAAACATTTTAGAAAATGAGAGAGACGAGAAGAACATAATTAAATTTAACATATATACATTTAAGTATTATAAAGAGTAATATGATTATTTTTCTAGGAAGGGAATTGAAAAAGATCTTCAAATTAATCATTTATAAAAAGTACTACAATGCTTTAACCTTGAAAGCTGTAATAGTAAACAGAATCCAAACTGTAGTTAATACACTAATATACCAAACTTAAAAATTTGTCCGTAAAGTTATAAACATAATCCAATGCATAAAAACATGATTATTTCCTCTTCAGTTACTAAGCTTAGCTTCCTAGCAAGGCTTATAAATGTTTACATATGGAATAGCTAAAAGACATCCGCAACGCCATCTAGTGATCACAATATTTTTCGACCTGTTTTTGTTTCATTTTGACCTCCTTCTTTATATATTCTGTAGTTACAAATAAAGATCAAATAGAAATTATTGCCAATCAGTAAGGCCAAGAATCTTTAATTATGTATCAAAGAAAATTTAATGATGGTGATGAAATTTTGTAATAAAAGTGTTCCATTTAATTTCTTTGGGATACATGGGCCGTTTGAGGATCTTAACAGGAGAAAAAAACAATTTTACATACTGGGTTTCCCACTAAACCAGTGCCAAATGTATTATGAATATTTGTGTGTTTTTCTAAGTTTTATGTATTATATGTTGACAACAAAGAAATTATGATATATATTAAGGTGACCGATCGTCCTCCTTTGGTAGGCTCTGTCCTTCCTCAAGACGTGTCCTTCATTTCAATATTTTACAACTAATCTAATTATTTCTGTAATATTTAAAGATGCTGCGTCGAAATGTTATGCGTCAATCGTCATGTGATGGTGCAGTTTGAAATAAACATGATTATAAAACGCATACTCAGCACATTCCCGAGCATACCAAAACTTCACGCAGCCACGCTTGTCTTGCACCCTCACACTTTTGCGCACTTTGTTTATTTTAATGTGTCTCTAATATTATAGTTCGTGTTTACATCTGACGCAAATATGAATTTCTTTCTTTCACTGTATAATTATTATACTCAGGTAAGTGTCTTACTAAGTAGATTTCATGTTTTATTTGCTCATTAATATAATTTTATTATACAAGTCTGTTTTCAACAATAAATAATTTAAAATGTAAATATAGATTTAGTAAAGTGTTATAGTTTTTGTTATTAACGATTTAGTTTTATTTATTTATAATTTTTTATTAGATCCATCAGCTTTCAGTAGTAAAGTAACAATTTTTTTTAAAATTTCTAATTATTCCGAAGAGGAAAAACAGTTAACTGAAATAGAGGGAACATTTTCATTTCATACAATAATTCAGAGTTTTCGTAGTATGGATTGTACAATGAAATTATTGAAACAGTTTCACAATCCTAAATTTTCATGTGCCAGAACAAAGTCTGAGGTTATTATTAAATCAGTATTAAAAATTACTGTGATAACATACTTGCAGAAGGTTTGAAAAGTGCAGCATTTGTAATGGTTTTATTTAATGCATCAAATCATAATGAAACAAAATTGTATCCAGTACTAGTAAGATGTTATAATGTTAACAAGGGTATTCACGTAAAAATTTTAAATTTAGAGTTCATTGAGGGCGAAACTGCTGAAATTTTGGCGAACCACCTACAGAGTAATAAATGAAAACAATTTGAAATATGAAGTTGTTGTGCTAACAGTGAATAATACAAACACAAATTTTGGAGGGCGAAGACGCAAAGGAGTAAATATTGTCTGTGTAAAATTACAAGATTTACTCCAAAAGAAAAGACTAGGCATAGGTTATCCTCCTTTTTCCTCCTTTTGCCCTCCTTTTCATTGTAAAAAAAATTGGTCACCTTACATATATTGTATGTTAACTCTGTGTTAATCTTTATAAAAAATAGAATATCTTTGAGCATGCCACTGAGATTGTTGACATAATAAGTGATCATTGTAAGGATAGACAACTAAAAACCATGTAATCTAATGTTGATAATTAGAATCTAGCATTTGATTGGTTAGTCTTGTTGCTACATCTCCCCCCCCAAATGGCAGTGACCAGTTTATGTATTTTGTCCAAGGAATGTAAAGTGATTGTGTGTATTAAAACTCTTTTGTTTATTTGCACATTTCGCTATAAAATGCTGTAAAAAAAGTACAGCTGATTAATTGTTTAAAATAAATTATCTGGCTTCAGACTTTGCAAAAAATTAAATGCAAGTTATGCACATTTCTCAAATTTGGGCTTCGACATGAGCGAATGCTAGAGTTATTGATAAATCAGATGAGATGTCTTCTGTCTGAAAGAAAATTTTCAGACACAAAGAAAGTTCAGCTCACTGGGCAGCATTTTCATTCCTGAAAAGGACAAAAGCTGAATCTTTGGAAACTGTATACATCTAAGCTTTCAAAAAACAAAAGTTAGTGACTGCCAGTGTGTTTAAAACAGTTAAAAAGAATCAAGCATTTCATGATTTTGAGGAGAAACTGATATTCAGGATCTGAGTAGAATCAACATTAGCCTATTTTACAGTTGAATAATACATCCATATTGCCACAGCAATATTGTGAGCCATATTGCTGTTTAAATAAAATATATAATAGATATTTAATTATGTAGATCTAAAAATAAGTCAGATGGAAAGATTCTGAAATTTCTCAAGATGCTTGTAAGATAATTATAAAGATGCTTATAAAACTTTGTCTAATAATCTTTTTTTAACTTTTTTTTTGGTGAAACAAAAGTAATGAACTTATGTGAAAAATTTGGATTTCTTGATAGAGTTGGAGAGTTGGACTCTTGGGCAGTTTTGGAGAATTCCTGTCAGAAAAGAAGATTCTGTTATCTCTTATGCCTCTTTTAGATGCCATCAAGAATGTGTGAATTTCAGTTAGTGAATAGGAACATGGTTTGAACTTTTAGTGTATTTAAATTTAGGGTTTCTGAAAGACTGAATCTGGCGACAGACATCAAAAGCAAACAATGAGATCGAGAAAATGTTAGATAACAAACCTTACATCAACATGGAAGTTATTATGAACTGTGTCATATAAACATAATATGTTCTTGATAAAGAATTTTGTCCATTGAATGCAGATATTTTTTTTTCTGATTTGAACCATAACTGGAGAATAAATAAATAAATGATTGAATGAAATTGAAAGTACTCTGAACGTTTTGAACATTTTGATTATCCACACCTACATAAAAAAAGTCATGAACTTTTTGGTAGCTCTATAGACCATTTGTGAACTTGTTGCTGACTTTCCAGAGAAATGGGGTCTTTCTACCACAGGAAACCCATTGACGAGATTCTAAAATTTTCACCAAGCTAATGCAGCAAGGGTGAGATTTTTCTAAAATGCTGATAAGCTAAGAATTCTGTAAAAGAGCGATCAATGAGGCAAATTAAAAAAACAAGAAACATCAGTAGTGAAACTCTTACTTTTTTCAAGAAATCCATCTATTTATTTTTTTTTTCTTTTCATGTGCACAGCAACCTGTTTTTGGTTAAAAATAATAATAAATAAATAAATGAGAAAATGCACAAACTACACTGGGCATCAACCAAAACAAACGTATACCATATCTGGGTTAACATGTAAATGCTTTTCGATGGATTGTGGATTGCTACATAACTATTTTGGTGACATATTACATTGCAAATTTTTTTACAAGTTTTGGGTGAGGGTATAGATAATCCAAAACTACTGACTTTTTTTTTAAGGAAAAAACACTAATTTCTTTTGGTTGGCTACATCAAGTATTATTTTTATATATTTAATACTAAAATCTCCTGTAAGATATTACTACTAAATATAATCTAGTTTTCCGAATGCAGTTTTTTTAAAGCTCTTTCAGTATTTTATTCTTGTGTTTCAATTTTGGCATTAAAGTAAAGAATTTAAAATCTTAATCATTAATTATTTCTTGATCACTTAGTTAACAAAATTATATCATAAGGAAAAATGCAGTAGGACTGCATGCTATTATATAAAACTAAATTTATAAATTTCTATAACATTATCAGTTTAATGCTTTATGACAAGCATGACTGAGGCTAAAATTAATTACTGTATTTTTCTGATTATGATGTTTATGTGATATTTTTAATGCTATTTAGATTTGTTATAATACATTTTACCTTTCTCTTATGGTCAGATTAATGATTGATACAATTTCTCGATGATGATGAAATTTTCATGATGCTAACAACATGACACATTTCTATTATGCAGAATGTTTGTGTATTGTTCAAATAATGTAGTATCAATAGTTTCTGGAATTTATTGGGAAGTAACAACTTTATTTCTATTATTGAAAAAGTTTCATTATTAATACATTTATTGATAATTCATTATCTATTCAAGTAATGATAATTCATTGCTATTTTATGTTTGTATTATCTATTATGAAAACCATTTAAAATATATACCATTTTTTTATGTTAAATATTTACATAATTTTTCAGGATGTCAGATGCAAACATCAGTCCACGTGGTTTAATTCAAGCAGTTCGTTCATTTCTGTATTTTTCACAGTTATGTGCTTGGTTCAGTTTAACTGGTGGGAAGTCTCCAGAAAATGTTCATTACAGGTTTGTCCTGATATATAGTTAATGTTACTTTTATAAACAGTTATTAATGCATAAGATTATTCCATGTTTCATAATTTTTATATTTGATATGTTATTTCCTTTGTAAAAGGAAAAACTATATAACTAGAATAAGGGGAGAAAATTTATTATGCTGATTAAATTCTGTTTTTGTATGATTTTGTTCTGTTTTAGAATTTGACTTGCAAAGGTGACATTTGATATCAGTGTTTCTCTCTATTCTCCCAAATATTGGTCACTTTCAGAAGTGCTTGCTGTCTGAGGGTTCACTTTATATATAGTTATTTTTCTATATTTGTCCAAAAGTGTGTATTGTAAAGCCAAGCATTTTATTTTTTCATGCATATCATGCTATCATATAAAATTTTTTTAATCTTTTGCAAATATATTAACATTTTTGTTAATATTATTGAAGTAAAATAAGAATTTTTTTCATTTTATAACTATCAGTATGGCATAAGCCAGGTATATCTGGAGAAATCGGGGGAGGGGTCACCATGAGCATGTAAAGCACCATGACTGTGAAATTTAGTCGGTGATGGTAGTAGCAATAAATGAATGTGGGCATGATCTCTGGCATCAAGCAACTGTTAAATGTTAGATGAATCTTCATTTTAGTAAAATATTAGACTCTTTCATGCAGTAGTACAATATTAACATGGCACAGACTGGTATTTCTCCTTGAACAGCAATTTCAATCTGTCAGATAAATTAATTTTTCATATAAGAGCTGAATACAATTTTGTGACTTTTGAACTTAAATGCACTCAGTGATTGCTATTTTTGAGTACTGAAGAGACTTTGCAATAATCCCCTTTTTTAAAAAAGCTTTCTCTAGATTTATATTTGAAGGGATTAAAAGAGTAACTTTACAATGTCTGCTATATCTATATTAATGATCACTGTACCATGCACAGAAACTCACTTGAGGTCCTTAACTATAATTTGTTGTTAATGCTGATTGCCGTAAATCACCATTATATCCTCCAAAATGTCATTCTTGATTCTGTTATAAATGAGCATTATGATGATTAGGAGTTTACTATAATTATGCTAACATGTATATTGAGTTCTGTGAATTCCAGGAGATGGCATGCGTGCCCACTATGAAAACATTCTAGGCATGCCTGATGCTCTAATTTTTGGTGGCATTGGTATAATATTGCCTTCCTGCTATCTTTATTCATAATTTTTTAACATCCGTTTATTTCTATGGATGAGTGTATAACTTCTGATAGCAAAGAATGAAGAATATACTAAAAAGAGCAAGTATTTCTGATTTCCAGTACAGTGCAGAGTCGAAGATCTAGACTCATTGCAAATTAGACAGTTTGGGATTTGAGATTTTTCCAGAAATTAGATCATCAGTTTAAATCTAGTAAGATTACATGTAGAAATTATAAAATAAAAAATATGAAATAGTTGCAAATAAAACTGGAAATAGGCAAATAACACTGCAAATAATGTAAAAGTACTATATTTATAATAGAAGAGAAACACGCCAATGTGACAATCAAATTCGCCGAAACAACCTTGTATTTGATGTGCATTTTACTAAAAAACACTCAGTCAATTTCGAGGGCAGCTACAGGTCCCTCCTCATCAGGAGAACAAAATATCTAGAAAGGGAAAGAAAGCTGAGTAACGGCTTTTTATACTCTCGGGTAGAACCACGCGCGGGGAGGCAACGCCATCTATCAGCAAAAATAATCATCAAGAATTATGTTAATAGAATTTTCTATTAACATAATTCTTGATGATTATTATGTTAATAGAATTTTCTATTAACATAATTCTTGATGATTATTTTTGATAGATGGCGTTGCCTCACCGCACGTGGTTCTACCCGAGAGTATAAAAAGCCGTTACTCAGCTTTCTTTCCCTTTCTAGATATTTTGTTCTTCTGATGAGGAGGGACCTGTAGCTGCCCTCGAAATCGATTGAGTACTATATTTATATTTAGGATTTTTTGTAATTTTACTTTTCTTGTTTTTAATGAAGTAAAATTGGAGATATTTTTTTTTTTTTTTTCAAATTTACTTTATTGTTTAATATACTAGCTGCTTCTACGGCCAGCTGGCTAAAATAGTTATCAAAAGAAAATCTATATAAAGCATTTTAATAAATCCAGCTCTTGTAATTTCTCAGGTGCAGCTAATAATTCGTAATAATAAAGACGGAAAACTGTGTTTATGTTTGTAGATCACTTAAGTTTCTTAATCAATAACAAACAGTTTAAATTTGAAAGAAAAAAATTAATCTCTTATGCTTTGTCTAATCGCAGTACCTTGGCTGTGGGAGATAAAAATATTTTTATTTTCATCATCTGCAACACTTTTGTTTTAAAGCACTGAGTTTGTTAGTTAAATTCAAAAGAAAAATTTCTTTTGTTTTGCCGAGTGGCAACACATTTCTTTTAATTCATTGAATTTTTTACTAAAATTTGAAACATGAATATTTTATTCTTTGTGAAGTGGCAGTACATTGCTTTTAAATCGCTTGATTCTTAATCAAAATTTCATTATACTTTCAAAAATAGGAAAAAAAAAAGTAAAAAAACAAATTCAAAATGTAAAATTCAGTCTTGGAGGTGCACATGTTCAAGTGGAGGACTATGTGAGTTCAAAATTTGGTGTTCTAGGTGCTGCCGTTTTTCCCCAATGTGAAGAACAGCCATCCATCCATTCATCTATACATACATGCATACATACAGATTCTTTATTATTTAATGATCAGATGTTCTGTAGAGAAAATAGTGATGTTCGAAAGTTTTTTGAGGTCTTGCCATCCCCAAAAAAGGATTTTGCAAATTTCTTTATTATTTTCAGTTTTCTTAAATTCCTTTCATTTTAATGGAATTGTCTACATCAAAAATGTTTTGAACACAGTTTTTGAATTCAGATGTGATTGAACTAAACCCTATTCCTAAATTACCTTTAAAGCAACTGATTTTGCTTAGGGTGCAGAATTATTGAAATAGCATGTTTTTTAAAACTATATATTTCTGATGGAATTTCTGGAGCATTTAAATCACTTGAATATTTAATTGCTAAGTAAGAAGATGGTCTTTTTTTTTTTTGAAGTACTTAAGCATACCTCTCCTTAGCTGTAAGTACTTTTGCCAGATTCTATGTATCTAATAATCTAACATTTAAATTCTATCTATCTAATAATCTAACATTTAAATCTATTCTAATCTAACATTTAAATTATCTAAATACAGTGGCATTAATTTTTCACCAGTTTGAAGCTGGAAATGGGAAGCTACCTCATTTAATTTTGTATACTTTCAGTTTAGTTGCAAACTAAAAATATTTTTCATTTCTGCCATGAAAAATATTTTTCTGAAAAATTTGTTATTTTATGAATTAATTTTTGAAAATCTGATTTCTTAATCTTTCTTTTTAACTTCTGTTTATATTCTACTGATATATTCGTTTTTAATGCTAAGTTTTGGTATTTCTCAAGAATGTTTTCTCTCATTCTCTGTGAAGGATAATCTTTTGATTATGTTATTTGTCTAATTCAGTATAGCGAACATATGAGAGCTATTTTCCCAGGGGAGGGATGCCTTCGGGGTGGATTTCCTAAGGAAGATGTGCTTGTATTTATGTTTAACATGGGGAAAACAATAAAGCTATCCAAGGAGATTCAGCAGAATTGGATATTAAATTAATTCCTCTATTAAGCATGAAGTTTAACTGTATAATTAAAACTTTCGATCGTAAATCTTTATATGCATTTTCTTTTCATGCAGTAGAGAAAATCTTTGCTGAACATGGGGGGTTACATCATTAATACATTGTCCGTGTGGGAAAATCAGGTTTCGAAAGTTAACTTGCTATAGGAAAAATGTGTTAGGTATTATTCAGATTAAGAAAGTATTATAATATAAACAAAAGCCAAATATTATTGTAATTAAACGAGAAAATGTGAATTAAATGTAAATTGAACAGATTTTTATTGCTACTTAACAAAATACATGATACAGTTTTTTTTAAAAAAAGACTAGAAAAGCTGGTGATTTTTGTTTGGACAATAAATGACACAACTCTTAAAAGTTTCATGGCAAAGAGTGTAGAGTTTTTTAATGTCTCTCATTAAATGTCATCTTTTCTTTTTGTTTCATTCAATTTCCATTGCAAAATCAGGCAGTTCATGTGCCTTTTAAAATAATTTGTGTAACTTCCTCAAACTTAAAAGCACTTTTAACTTTGTCATCACTGCTTCCTTTGTAGGCTGGTATAAGATCAATCGAGACTATGTCTGTCATTTTTCAGTTAGTGCTTTGGCTTCTCCTTCTTCCATATCTGAAATTCCTTTGCTGATAATTGTTTTTGCAATTAAAACTATTTCTTTAGCTTCATTTTTAATTGATTGGAATCCTTTAAAATTGTTGATAACTTCCAGCTGGAACTGATGCAGCGAACACTCAATGTTGATGAATGAACCCATGAATTAAATTCAAGCATTGGACAAATTGAATGAAAACAATTAAGATAAAGTGTATAAGTGAAATTGTGTTCCACAAATATATGTATGGCAAGTATTTACTGTATTAAATTCTGTCAAGATGTACATACCGTTTTAAACTGATTTACTTAAAGAAGCATAAATAAGTCCAAGCTGTTAATAATGATTTATCATTTGATGCCATATATAAATTTCGATTTTCGATAAATATTATTACATCCCTAGTTGTTAATTAAATTCTTCAGAAGAATATACTGCCCTTTTTATTGATTTAAATTTGTTATTCTGAAATGATGCCTTGTGATACATTTCAAAATTGAAAATTAACTATTATAATTTATTTTTTAAATATGTTTCTAAAATTTCGCAGCCAGTTAGATGGCCTTCCTAGCTCTTTACCTGATGCAAGTGCCTTACTTTTGTCACCCTAGCCTCAGCTCTGCATCGAGGCATGAATAATGGATACTTATTTTTCTGCATTTTTTGTGCAAAAGAAGGAATTTTTATTGCATTTGAAAACCGATTGTAATTGAATACTAATAATGTTATTAATGTCTGTATAAATCTTTAAGTGCATTAAAAATGTGATTTAAAGCAGGTACTCCAAAAATTTTTATTTTGGGGTTAACTCGTATATTTTAATTATCTGAAAATTTTTACCAACAAGGCGAATATTATTTTTATGACAGATATGGAAATACAGTACCTTAACTAAATTTTTACATTGTGTTTAATATACAAATTTCTTCTAATAAGTACATCTTTTCTTTTCAGAATATGTGTTCCAGGTGAAGCATTTTCGAGTAAATTTTGCTCCCAACCCGACTCTCACAGTTTTCCAATCACAAACATTGGGCGTAATGCTGCCATGAAAGTTCAAATGAAGTGTCATCCAAGATGTGGGGAAATTCCTGTTGTTCCTTGCCACAAACATTCCCAACCCAATTTGCCACTTAAAGTTTTAAAAGGAAGGACTGAAGAATTTGAAAATCTTGATTCATGTTCTGTTCGGGAGTATGTATATGATGGAATACTTCCATCTGGTTTTTCTTCCAGGACCAGTAGCCCTGCTGATTCCATGCTGGGAGAAAGTTTGCTTGATCCACCAAATTCTTTGTGCATGTACTCCAAGCGATATCAGTCACCATCTCGTTGTGGAAGTCCAAGTATTGAAGTTCCTGAGCATCTCATGTTTGGGAAAAAGACTGTCAAACGAGAAGAGTTATCTCCGCCTAGACGTAGCAGACCTCAACGACGGCCTGTAGTAGAACGCTTCTTGAAGAAGAACCTTGGTGATGATCTTAGCTCCTCTGATGTAGCATCTTGGACTTTCGACAAAAAGCATGTAAAAACTAAAGAAAATGCAAAATCAGACATTTTATCATTAAAAAGTGATGTTGTTTTAAATTACTGTTGTATCGAAGACTGTATGAAACTTGTTCCAAGGGAAGAAATGGAACAAGTCTTAGAAAGGCTAAGAGACAGGCATTGTGTAGTGAAGTGTTCTCATGAAAATGCTTCAAATCTGAATTTGACTGATGTTGGAAAAAGGAAAAATATGCATCACAGATCATTGTGTAGCTATGTTGAGGAGTTGAAAATTAACTCACCCATTTTAGAACATAACCGAGAAAGTACACAGAATGCATTTCTTAAAGGTAATGAAATTGGTGATTCTAAGCACCTCTTCAAGCAAGCACTGAGGCTAAATAAGGAATCGTCTAATAACAGGAAAAATTGTGATAGAAATTGTAAAACCATATCGTCTATTGAAAGGCTTTCACCTTCGCCAGAAATTCTAAACCCAAGAATACAACATTGTACTGATTCTCAATTTAGTCTCAAACAAAGCCATGTACCAAATCATTTACTAACAAATAAATTAAATCTGTTTCAGTCACCAGGGTATTCAGAACACAGAAAAAATGAAAGCAATTTACTTCATACTATCAAAGAAAAAACTGACAGTACTATTCAAAATTTAACTCAAGAATCCAGTGGGCACCAGTTTTCAAAAGCATATCATAGTGACGATCGGACTGGTTCACATGTGCAACAAATTCATCCAAAACTTAGCACTGTAAATATCAAAAAGTATGGTGCTTTCCTTCCTAAAAGTGTCATTGATGAACTATCTGATGAAAGAGAAATTCTTTCTGATTCTAGTGAGGCCCAGCCACTATCATCAGATGGAAGCTTTGGAGATGAGGTGAGTAGTTGAAGGGAACAATGCTGAATTAATTGCTTATCTATTGAATGTTTTATAAGACATATGTAATATATATACATATACATACACTTAAAGATTAAAAAAAAATTGTGTGTATAGAAAATACTGAAAGTTTCTGTCAGAAAACTCCTCAAAGTTCTTTGCAAAGGCTTCTTCTTGTAGATGCAAATCAGTTGAACAATTAATCAACCAACCAGTTGTCATCAAATATAGTTTTTTTTTTATTAAAAGAGGAAATAAGTATTAAATTCTTTATTCATTTCTGGCTGACCATTGACAATTGTTTAAAGCCATGAAATGCTGCCTTGGTTCAGTACTTGACAATCATATGGGCTGGCTATGTTAATTTTCTTTGCACATAACATAAATATGCATGTGTTTCTGTTAGGAAGTTTACCATTAAGGCATTCCTTCTGTTGAACAGATAACCCTAGTTGGCTATGCCATAATCAAATAGGCAAATGTTTCTATGCTTCTTTCTTTGAGTACAGAAACCTCTTGATCTTCAGTGTGTTTAAATTTTTGAGTAACTGGAAAGATATAAACGTTCTCTAACTCTGTCATGATGAATTTACACCAGGGCCAATGTAGTAATCAAATGGTTGTGTGTTGTGTCAAGTTAGATGTATCAAAACTTAGCATTAAAAACATTGACTGCCGATATGCTTAAGGGTAAATTACATGTGTGGGCCACAGTAACTTTATTGGTCTAAAGTATTCCAGAAAATTCAAACAAATTCCAAATAAGTCAGTACTTTATTATTTGTAGTGTGTGACAAATAATATTGCATTCCGTGTTTCAGTCATGAACATGTGAAGAAAAAGTAAACATTACTTAACCACATTTATACATTTTTACCTGCATTTCATACATTGCTGGTAACATATATATTTAGAAATACATAAGATGGATGCATATTCATCCTTGGTACATTTCTATGAATAGGTTCACAGTGTCATTTATTATGCAAGGTTAAAATAGAAAAGGGATAGCATAAGAAATATAAGCATACTTTTAGAGGGTGATAAACTAGAAACCTTAGCTGTTGGTGACAGATTTCTTTGTTGAAGGAAATCTGATAGATCTGTTAAAGAAGATAGTTCTGATCCACTCTTTATAGATGACAATAATTTCTTCCAGCCTGTATATTCCATTTTTTTCATGTGCTACGAAACTACGCATTTTCTCTGCAGATTTTACTTACTTGATGAGTTTATAAGATCACTGAACTTAGGGGCCCACCTTCACTTGTACAGGGTGACCTACAACTAAGTAGCCCACCTTCAGTACTGGTGCAATGTTGTTTGGAAGAGGCCATGGCTCTTCGCCTGCTGATTGTCAATCTGGCACATGACATGCTGTTGCCATATACAGTAAAGAGTCAAAACATTATGACCACATACTCTATAACATATTTTGTGTGACCTTTAGCCTGCAAAACAACTGCAACTTGCCTTGACATGAATGCCACAAGTTCTTGGTAGATGATGGAGACATGTTGTACCAAATGTCTAAGCAGCTGTCTCGCAGATTCGTGTTTGAGCTCTGAGCTGCTACTCCATGGCATCCCAAATGTGCTGTATTGGGTTAATATTCGATGAGTTAATTGGCCAGGACATTAACTGGAATTCATCCTTATGCCCTTTTAACCACTCAACACAATTCAAGCCTTGTGACATTTGGCATTGTCTTGCTGGAAGATTACATTTCGAGTTGAGAAGACAGACCCCCATGTAAGTAGTTATGCTCAGATTGTCCACAGCTTTCATGGTCTGTTCTATCACAACTATGGGTCCCAGAGCTGCCCATGAGAACCTTTCCCGAAGCATAAAACCACCACCACCTGCCTGCAGAGGATCTGTCGTACAGCTGCGGGAACAACTGTTCGTCATGGAAGATGGTGTACCCGGACACAACCATCGATGTGATGAACAAGAAATCATGATTTATCTGACCAGGCAACTGTCTTGCAATTACCCATGGTCTCGTCTCGTTGTTCCTGCGTTCACTGTAGACATAGTTGACAATGATACTTGGTCAATAGAGGCACACAAGTGAAATGTCTGCTGCACAGTCCTATATGCAACAGTGTCTTCTGAACTTTGTGTTCCGAAACACTTGCACTTGAACCAGCACTGCATTGGGCTGTTAGCCGAGCTACTGTCTGGTGTTGATTTTGCTGTACCAAGCAGGACAGTCTCCAATGCCCTTTTTCTTTGATGAGGCATGGAAGTGTAACATTTGGCATCTATTGCTGGTTTCACTGTCATTTATCCACTTTGCATAAATACTAACAACATCAGATTGTGAAAAACCTACCAGTCCTACAGTTTCGGAGACATTTGTTCCGAGTCTTCGTTCTATTACAGTCTGCCCCCTATCAAATTTGCTTAAATCGGTAGCCTTTCCCGTCATTTGCAAAAGTACATGCAAGAGTGATTCCTTACATTCTTTAGCAGCAGTTAAAAAACATTCCCACTTATCACATGTCCTTCACGTCATCCAGATGAGTTCATTGAAAAATGTGGGGATGCTAATAATGCTTTGGCTCATTAGTACAGTACAAAGTCCGTAATCCAGACTCGCTGGGATCTCGGCGATTCCGGATTAGGGGTTTTTCTGGATTGTAGACCATCAATTTAAATCTGGTAAGATGGCATGCAGAAATTATACAATTAGAAATATGAAACAGTAATTTATGAAATAAAGAGCAATTATGAACTAAAGAGTATCAAATTTTACAAAAAAAAGCTTAATATTTATTTGTTTACTTTATTAAACATTTCTTTCAATGTAAGTTGTTTAAGTTGCTTCATTTTTTATGCTAATACTTTCTCTTTAATTCTGTAAACAGACATAATTTCTTGTTCAGTTACAAAGTTCCACTGTTCAAGTCCTGTAATTGCTGTGTCGAGAATACCGACTAACTTGTCAATCGAATTTTTTTCGTTTTCAATAACCTTTCTGTCACTTTCTTCACAATCGGAAGTGGTATTTTCTGGATCTAGAACCATACTACATATTTCGCCATCCGTTAATTGATTGATGAATGCGGCATTGTAGTCACAATGAAAATCTTCTGTTATATCATCTTCATTTATTACGACTTCTTCACATAATCCAATAACTGGAAAATTTCACCTTTAGTTTGCGATGTCCGAAAACCTTCAAATTCGCAGCTATCATTTTCATCGTCCTCACCATGAAATATGGTAGCTGGCCATAAATTATGTTAAGCATTTTTTAACGTATCTGGAGACACATCCTCCCACAATCTTGCGATGCTCCATACAGCAGATTTTATGCTAAAATATTTAAAAAATTCTTGATAGTCTTCCCATTGTTCAAGAAATTTAACATAGATTTTAAAAATGCTACTTTATATTTGCATTTCAGAACATGCACTATTCCCATATCCCTAGGCTGAATGATAAATGTACAGTTTGGAGGAAAGAATAATACGGATACATTAGCTTTCACTAAAACTTTAAGTGAAGTATGTGCCGAGCAGTTGTCAACACTCAGGACTATTTTTGAGTCCTCAGGTAAACCAGCCGAATTCAAATGTCGCCGAGCCACAGGTATAAAATGATTTTCAAACCAATCATTCATCAACGCTTGTGTCATTCTTGCTCTTTTATTTGCGCGATATATAACGGGGAAAATCATTACTCCTTTAAATGCTCGAGGTCGTGCATGTTTTCTGATTACGAAAAGTTTGCACTTGTGCGTTCCTGCAGCATATGCGCACGCTAAAATTGTTAGTCTCGCTTTGGAATCTTTGACACCAGTTGGAGCCTTTTCTGTAGAGGTTGCGAAAGTATTTCGTGGTACATATTGCCAGAAAAGACCAGTTTCGTCAGCATTGTAAATTTGTTCTGGAGATAATTGTTTACAAGGAATGAGTTCAATGAATTCATCTGCAAATTCTTCAGCAGCTTCAGTATCAGCTGAAGCTTTTTCACCTGAAATTTTTAATTGTTTTATACCATGGCGGTTTTTAAATTTGGTTAACCAACCTGTTGAATGTGTACACTCAGTGTTTAAGTTAATTTTTTCATGAAATATTTTGTCTTGAGCCATTAGCATTGGACCCGTCAATGGCACGCCCTCGCTGCGGTGCTTGTCTGACCCATTCAATCATCACTTTGTCATGATCATCACTTTTAGCATAACGAACCCTTTTTCTGTTATTCAATGCCAGCGGGGTATCGGAATCCACAAAAAATTCAAAAAGTTCCTTTTTCTTTTTGCTTTTGCCATATACAGTTGACTTTCCAATGCCATACTCCTCGCATAATTTTGAGACGGATATGCCTTTATCCATTTTTTGCAGCAATTTCACTTTTTGTTTGATGGACATCAAAACATGTTTTTGATTTGTAGATCCTTTGGCAGCTCCAGCATTGGAAACTCTTTTTGACATAATCGAAAGTTCAAGCTTAATTTTTATAAAATTGCTCTAACAGTCTGCAAAAAATAATAAGCCGGATCAAATTAGAAGATTAAGGAACAGTGCAATCTGCAGCATTAACTGAAATGCCTTAGAATCTGTAAAGATAATTTTAGCCTAGCTTATCTCTTTGAAATCCAGACCCTTCGCTATTCTGTATCCTCAATACCAGACCGCTCGAAATACTTTTCCAGTTCCACAGCAATTTCCTCTCCTCCCCGTCCATTAACGCAGAAAATAGGTGTGAAGATTTGGAATGACATCCTTTGTACTTTATAACAAAGATTCCACTATACTTTGACCCTGTTCTTTATAAAACTATTCCTAAGGTCAGACAAGGTCAGACTTAGGACAAGCTGTCTGCAGTAAACTGATACAATGCATTTGGAGAAACTGCTCCTGCTACTGCATACCTTAGGGGGAGGGAAGAAAACAAGATTGCAATCTCGGCTGTTTTCAAAAATCTCCACGTTTTATTATGGAAGGGAAAAAAACAAATGTGCATGCGTAAAGCATACAAAAAAAAAAGTTTGTGGCTTTGAGGTCCGGATTATAGATCATTCCAGATTATGGACATCTGGATTACAGACTTTGTACTGTATAAAGCATAGTTACAGCTTTATTTTGTCTTCCTCTTCACTTCTTTTTTTTGCTCATGTCAGAAAAATGAAGTCCATCTTGATGTATTATTACTAGAGGTGGGCTTCTTTTCTGTGGACCACCCTGTCATTCATCTCATATTGGCTAGTCAGATTCAGACTAGTATATGAGTTGGTTGTATAGAGATTTTCTGGTTTTTTAGATGTGTAATTTAAAAACCAGCTAGTTTCCATTAGAAAGATTTGCGTAAAAGTATTTTTTCTTTGAGAAGTTAGTCATCACATGTTTTGTGATAATAATGTAACCATGCAACCAATCATTTCCATAGTTTTCATTTTCTAAATTATTAGCTCCACTGGTAAAATTCATAGTTGAATCATTAAAGATCGTATATCAGGTCTTGAAGAATTCTTAATGTCAGTTAATTCCAGTCAGTCAAAATTGAAAGTTTTAAATCTTCAATTTAAGCAGTATGAAAGTCAGGATAATAAACCTTTTTTTTTCTATTGTACATGTGCATGGTTTGTATAGTACATGTATCATATATGGTTAGGGAATAAGAATACTGAAGTTTATCCTACAATCAGTTCTTAGGTAGTTGAAAAAGCTATTTGCTTTGATTTTTTTAATTGTCTGTAATATGAATGTGAGATTCCCTATACAATTCTCTGATGGATAACCAAACAGCTGCTAAACATTGGCAGTTTGATTCCTAGCAAACAGGCTGGGCTATCCCCATGTGATGCTTTCTGATGTGCATTATGAAATCAAACCTGTTTCCTTTAAAACGTGATTTGCAGAGGCATCCTTCCTAAAGCAGGTAGGTTTTAACTGATTTGCTGTATACATTTAGCCAGTTTTAGAAAGTCTACTTGAAGGAACTCCTAAGCTAAATAGATGTGTGCCTTGCCACAGTAAGCAATCTAACCTCCGCTACTAATGGCTAGTGATCTTTCAAGAAATTTCTTTAATTTTTTTCTTTTGTTTAAGTATTCTGTTCCTACAAAAGATAGCTAATGAGTTAGAATTTTTTATTCATCATCATCTGCCATGATTGATCAAACATCATTTTGTGTTTAACTCGCACCTTAATGCAAGATTCTGTACGTTAACAGTTAATAAAAAAGTAAATCTTAGTGCTTTAAGTAGTTTTAAATAGTCCTATTATAATATAGCTTCATTTAGTAAAGAAAAATGTAAGTTCTTCTACTTCATTTTTTCCAAGTCAGTAATAGTAAAATTAATAATATAAAAAATGTGCTTTCAATCTATGAGTAGTGTATCAGAAATTTAATTTCCATGTGTATATAAATTAAGCAATTATTTCATAAAATTTTTGCTTTTAGTATATTTTTTGATAATTTGAATATTTCTAACTGTTTAATTGTTTAAACAGATGCTTTTACCCTTCTTCACCAACCAGCTGTTAATACCCATCTTTAGTTTTGTAATGAATTAAGAACTTATTTTTGCAAATAAAATACATTTCATTTCACATTTGTGATTATATGAAATAAAGTTATAAATATTTCCAGTAACCAGTGCTTTTGTACTTGGAAAGCATCAAAATAAGTTTTCAAGCCATAATTATAACATTTGATGAATAGAAGATTCCAGTTTTCAGAGAGATTTATGTAACTGTTGATTACTGATTTGAATTTTTGATCAATTCTGTATAATTGCAAAAAATATTGCATTTAATTGCCTGCAATTTACAATGATGGTTACAGATATAGGAAAGGACTCTTAATATTGGAATTTAATAAGTATATTTGCATATTAAAGGATATCAGCTATATTGATTTTTGTAGTTACTCTGCCACTGTCCAAGAAAGAAGGGCCAAAAGTGGATAAATGTTTTCTATAATGTATCTTTTCTATTTTTTTTTTCTGTTTTAAAGCACAAGGAATTACATGCATTGAAACAGGAAATCTCTAGTAGGAAAATCGGTACTCTTCTCTTATTGGAACTGCATTCAGAAATGTATACATATATGCATGTATGTGTTCATTTGTATGCATGTATATATGTATGTGTGTGTACAGACACACACACACACACACACACATATATGCATATACATACATTTCTGAATCTGGTCCCAATAACAGAAGAGTACTGGAAAATCCAATAACATTCCTATCATTCAGTTGGAACTAATTTCTAGCTTTTACCCTTAACTACTGGTGCAGTTTTTTCCCAAATTAGTGAATGTCATATGTGTTTCAGACAAAGCAGCTTAGACTTTTGTGTCATATGTACCAAACAAAACTGCTAAATATTATATAGCTATGTATGTAGCATTTGTTAAATACACTATGGGTATTAAATTCTTAATAAAATTAAAAACTTATTTCAATTGTATATTTAACAAAGAATTAAAAATTTAATCTGTTAAGATTTTTTTCAAAATTTATGCACATTTAGTTTATAAAAGAATTTAAAATTTTGCAGGCAATCTCATATTTTCCTGCTGTTCCATCTGCAGAGAAAAAAGCTTTGTTCAGGCGTTCTTTAGACAGTGCAACAAACCTTGTTTTTCATCAACGAAGTGGTCTTCCATTGACATCCAGTCCAGTGAGTTTTAATATTTGTATACACATATGTTAATGTCTGAAAATGCTGCATTTAACCATTTCTTATCTTTTGGTAACTTAAGTATGGATTTTTTACATTTGTAAATTTTGCCTTTCGATATATTTTCTTAAGTTAAAGAAAATTGTGAAAATATAAAAATTAAGCATTTCTTAATTTTTTACAGGCACCTATTCGAAAATGTGGAACACGTTTTGATTTTGACAGTTCCCTCACATCTGTATCTGCCATTAAAAGGTACTATTTTCAGTAATAAAAAATGAACCTGCTACAGTCTCTTCCTGAGGTAAATTCACAAAATTTCATTCTCTGATACTCTCAGTTATGGTTATACCTGAAATCTGGTATTGCCATAATGAGAAAAAAAATTATGATTACATATAAGATTAAAAACATTTTGCATTTCCTTTTAAAATGTACATTAATCTACTTTCTTCTGCAGTTAAATTTTTACAAATCTTGTATTATTTTATTCCTGCTTTCTTCTTAATTCTGTCTGACTTGCATAGAAGTTTATAGTAGAAATTTAAATTTATTATTTTCAGCATAGTAGAAAATATTTTTTTCTTCTTTCTTTGAAAATTAATTTTGTTTTCTATACAGAGCCTTCTTTGAGAAAGAACCTGAAACAAAGACAGAGGAGCAAGAAAAAGTTATTCAGCTGAGCAATAGTGCTCCTGCCTCAATATTTAGCAGCAGTTTGCTAGGAACATTTGAAGTGAGTGCATTATAAATAAGTTTGCTCCATTCTATACTTTGAATGAATAAATTTCTGATGAATATGAAGTGAATTTTATGTTCATCAAGTTATCTCACTCTGAGGAGGATATATATATATCCTTCTCAGAGTATATATATGTGAAAGCGACGAGAATTTATATATATATATATATTCTCTCTTATATATATATATATATATAAAAGAGGCAAGAATCTTCTGGTGATCCTTGAATGGTAAAATTTAGTGACATTAACTCTTCACTTTAATACAAGAGCATATTGTTGACAGAAACCTTCTCTATAACAAAAAACGTAGATTAGCATATGTGTGTTATCTACTGCAGCGAAGATTAATGTAAGATGTTTTATGCTGCGGGGTGCACAATGTTTTATATAACCATTATTAAGGAGTACATTTTATAATAAGATGTAGTAATTACTTAAAAATGGTAGTCATATTTACTTTAAATTGGCATTCAGAATGTTTTGAATAATTTTTTTTATAAAACCTATTCAGCCATCCAGTTCAGGTAGTTGTTAGTAATGTTAACTACTGTACTGAAGGGAACATGTTTGAGTCCTGGAAAAGGCACCGATGTTGGTAAGCATAGAGTATCTGTGTGGCAAGGGGACACTCAAAATACATGGCAAGCCAAAAATCCTTTTGAGAGGTTGATGGCAGGGAAAGGGAGGTGGGAGAATTTTGTGCTGAAGCTTAACAGTTAGCTAGATTTAGCAATACCTTAGTCACCTATGGTGCTATAGAGGTACTAGCCTACCTTCTACCTGTATCTGTAAAACATTTATATCATTAAAATATGATAGTAGTAAATCAGTGTAGGCAGTCATACAAAACAGAAGTTTACTAAAATCTGTTTTATTTGTACTCTATCAGAAATATCCATGTGTATTGTTCACCTGTGTATAGTCTGTCTGTGTACTATACTTTATTAGAAAATAAACTATTCTGTATACTCTACACTATTAGAACAAATTACAATAACATAGATGAATTCTCACAATCCATTGCTGTTTAATCCAATAATACCTGTAATCCAGATTCAGTTTTGAACACAAGTAAACAAAATTTGAAATTTCAGAAAAAATAGCATGACAAATCTACAGCAATTTTTTATAGGTATACAAAAATAAACGTGCTAACAAAAGTAAGCATATTTGTAGCATATTTTTTTTAAGAAATAAATTAATTACTGAAATTACTTAGCATTTTCTGTGCTCAAGTGAGCTTTTCTTTTTTTAAGAAACAAGGCTTGTGAATCTCAGCACTTGTTTTTGCTTTAAATAAATCCATAATTTGGTGGTGCATGCTTCATTTCCTTTTGATATTAATTTTGAATTTATGGAATTAATTAATTTTTAAATTATGTGGCATGTGTCAAGAATTTATTTGTCTACGAATTTTTCAATGTTCTTCAAACTTAAATGGGCATTACTGCTGGCTTGTTTAGAATTACATCAGCTGTGAATATGGATATATACTTGAATGCAACACTTGCAGAGACATTTATGGCAAGTTACAGAATGGGGAACATGATAAAGAAAATAGGTTAAAGGATATAGGAATTTCTTTTAATAAATTCCAAATTTCACCTCTGGCACATTTTGTGAGGGGCCAGTTTCTGAAATTAGAAGTACTAGAGCCCTGGGAAAGGTCCATCAGAAAAAGTAACAAAAATTAAATAAATAAAGCAATAAATAATGAAATTAAATAAATGTGAAGAAATAATTACATATATTAATAAATTATGACAAGTAGTTAACTAATAAATTAAAATATGAAGCTTATGTTGTTTCGGCCATGGCTTGTTATATGATTTTAGGCAAAGACTGGAGTTGGACTGTGGGGGGTTCCAGCTGAATTTATGCCCTACGTTTTATAGCATTATTTATCCAGTTGTTACATGCACAGAATGTAATGGGAGAATTATTGTAGGAATTAAATTTAGTGAAAGCCTTTGTTGTTGGACCTTTTGTAAAGAGTATATAGATTCCCCCCCTTTTTTTAAGATTATAAATATTACTTTAAAAGTAATTTCATTGGTAGATATACTGCTTTTAAATAAAATTCATCAGTGTGTTTTTACAGAAAGAGAGATACACTTCCTAAAAAGAAAAAAAAATCTACTACATTTCCCCTTCCACTGATGTTTTCTTTTTACATAATTATATTTAAAAAATATAATAATTCTATGTTTAGTAAATTTTGTTTAAATAATTTTTAAGATATGAGCATGTTTTTGTTATTAATATATGGACAAACATTTTAGATTGAATGTAAAAATTAGAAAGGGAATTTACAAGCAAAACATAGAAAGACACAACCTATAATCTATAAAATCCATTAAGTCTTTTTACTGATTGTTGGCTGCTACTAATTTGTTCCTGCAACAAAATAAGCTAGAAATTTGGGTACTTTTTGTCTGTACTGGCACTGGTGAGAGAAAGCAGCGATGGTGCAGTTTGGGCTTAAAAAAGTGTGATTTATTGCCAAATGTTATAAACATTCACAGAAACTAAATTGACTGTGGCCAGTTTAAAGTAATTTAAAGTCAAAGATAAATGGGCAGTTCTTGAGATAATAATAAAAGATATGATATATTCTTGAGGTAATAAATACAATAAAACGATAAAATCAATATCAGAACCTATATAATTCTGCAAAACAGCATAATTCATCAGAACCTATGTAATATGTTTAACTTATTTATTACGAGAAAATTAATTTTTTACACTATCTTTCTGGTGACACAGTTCAGCAATTGCTGCTAATAATACCTCAAACATCAACCGTAGCTTCATTTTCCATTGATGGAAGATTGAAAATGGTAAGTATAATGAGCATTTTACAACGAAAAACTGCTCTCAACATAATATAAAATCAGTTAGATCATTAATCATTAGTACTGAAATTTGAATATCTTTACTACAGCTAGAGCCAGTGAAACATGTTCACTGTGTATGTTCTATCGTTGATGTTTAGTGGACTGTATTCTGTTTATTTGCTGTCATACACCTTCAGTAGAACTTAAAGAAATCACAGATTCATAATCTTGACTAAACCTTCTTTATTTTCTTCTTAAAATGTCATGTAGACTGAAGGATGGCAACTCACCAAACACTCAAAATTTAATTTGTTATTTCAAAGCACACTTCAAAGAACATCTACATCATTGGAACTCCCATAACTACCAACTGAAGCTCCGAGTACACACTTAAAACCCTAACTAATTTTAATTCTTCTCTTAAATCTAGCTGCACATGAATTATCGATTGGTTTAACCATTGTAGTCCTGTCGTCCATAACTCACATTGTAAAAATTCTGATAGAATAAAACCTCGGGTCCCACAGTATGCAGGATTTTCTTTCCCAGCGACATAATTCCATTGAATACTTGGAAACATTTCCAGAATCTTCACAACCTGATTTGCTGCAAAAGGTAGCCAACGGCAAGGCTCGGACAAAACCCGTGCTAGTATAGCCCATGCATAAATACTATTGGCAGCTCTTTGCACGGTAACGCTACACATAAGAGAGTGGTTAAAAATAATGCATCACATAACTCTAGTCATAGAAGAGACTGGGTTTTTAAGTGAGCAAGTCTGGTTTTTGATGCCAGAAAGCTAACCTTGACTGAAGAATCATAGCTGATTGTTTTGAGATAAATGACAATTAGCTTTTTGGGAAATGTCACAAAAAGCATGAAGTTCTATAATTGTTACTTTTGGACTTAAGGCATACTTTGGAATTGTGGAAAATGTTTTTTTAAAAATGTTTCTACTTTATGCTGATTCTCTTATCAACAACCGCATCCCAACCAAGTTGTAAACTCCATAACTCTTGTAGTATTTTCACATGTATTTCAATTGTATTAGCACCTACCGTCCTATTGGATCAAAGATTTTGTCCACCTCTGATAAAATAGTTCTGTTGTTGAATTCCTTATCATGTATGCTTCTCAAAAATGAAATGTATCACTAGAGTGTTGCCACTCAATACCTAATACTTTCACTTTTTTATCACTGGTTATTTCCACAGAAGTACTGAGTTCTCATAACCACTCAGGAATAGTCTCTAAAATAGCAGAACTAGCCACTTCCTTAAGTGGAATCCACCCCTTTTTATCATTTCACATTGCAAAATTAGCCCGAATGCAATGTGACACCAAAATGTTTCATGCAGATATTTAGGGGAAAAAAATAATAATCCAAATTTAATGCTGTCCATTCATTTTTCGTATAAGAAGTTGTCTGCCATCATGGTGATAAACCGTTCCATTTCGTCATTCTTCTGCACCAACCTGTACTTGCTTTAAAGTTCCTTTTTAGAAATTTTTAAATGAACAGCCACTTCTAACACTTTCAATTTTATGACTTTATGGAATATTGGGCACCCTTCATTTCGCTTTTTTAGGGATTTTAACACTCGCTTCTCAACTTCATCAAACCTTCCTTTTTTGGGTCCAATAAAAGATTTTCAGGAGGAATTTATGTTCTTGTATTTTGTTAAATCATTTCTACAGAGACAAAGGTTTGCTTTGGGAATTCCATATTTTCTAGATGCTCTCAAGTTCATCATTCTGTCTGCCTCATTTGCAGCCATAATTCTAAAATTCATATTGTAAGTTCTCCTGATGTCTTTATTTATTGATGAGCCTTTTTCTCAACAGTGCTGTTATTAGTCACATCGCCTATTTTTTATTGGCTATACAGAATAAAATAAGTAACTATCACTAAAACAAACATACAAGATATAACAGTTGCATAATATAACAGTGGGACATACTTATCTCTGAATCATAGACACAATATATAAATTGAGACTTCACCATCTTGTCTTGGGTAGAGATGTAGCCATTATATTATTCCAAGCCTCTGTGTAGTTCAGGCGGAGGCATGGGGGAAATAATAAGAAGAGTTGTTACATTCCATTTCCTAGACCTCTAATTCAGTGCAAGTCGATTTTTTAACGAAAAATTAATAATAAAAAATATAGCATTATATTCGGGCTATATTCTATATGGTTATTATAACTAAATGTAAAATGTTGATGTTTATAAATTTGTTGTGTTTATTTTTTATTTTATTTTTCAAAGTTATTACACAACATTGATTTAATGCATTTCTTCATCTGGTTTAAAAATCTAGGAATCTGTCCTAAATGGTCGTTTGGAACCGGTGAGTACAGTTGAAGGATTTACAGCAGAAATTGGAGCAAGTGGGTCATTTTGTCCACGTCATGTCACCTTGCCAGTCACTGTATTTTTTTACACTCTACAAGACATGGACAAAGTTACCTCTCCCTACATGGTATATATACTTATAAGTTTTTATTTATTTAACAGGTATTCTGTTTTACTTATTTTCTGCTGTTTTTAAATAGTACTTTAGTAAAATTTGCTGTTGAAGAACATATATGTATATTCTGTTAAAATGTATATTCTGTTAAAATGTATAATTCAGTTATTTCATAGAATAACTAGGTATTTCTTGAAATAACTAGACAAGTCAGTTAAAGTATAAAAGATGAAAATATATATATATATAGTTTTATAGATGAAAAATTTCATACCTACTTATTCTATGAAGTAACTAATGATAGACCGGTAAAGTTAAATGAAAAATAAACAATTTCAAAGTTATTTTAGAAATCTAATTGATCATAAATAGCCAAAATATCTCGAAAAATATATTTTATTCCTATTGCAAATGATTAATTGATAAGGGAAAGCAGATGATGTAATTTATTATTGCTCATATTGCTAACATTAGTTGAACAGAAAGGAAAAAAAAAAGAATATGTTGCAGAAATAGTCATATTTAAATATTATAAAAAATGCATGCTGGGAAGAAAAACTGTTGCTTCATAAAAACATTGCATAAACTTTTTCAAACAAAAATGTAAGAGAATATTAATTAAAATTTTTTGAAATACTTTTATTTTACTTTTCATTATTTATTAGAGCAACGGAATGAAGTTACACACACACACGTCATTGTAAAGCAGCTATAAGCAGCTCAAAACTGACTAAAAGCAGCTGTAGTGGGTTCGAAGAACTTTTGAATGTTTTTTTCATATTTAAACGATCAAGTAATCGTTATTCTATAGAATACCTAGTAAAATCATTGAATTCAATAATTTATGTAAAGTAACTGATTGGTCTAGTTACTTCATGAAATACTTATTCTATGAAATAACGGATTTCACTCTATAATGGTAGCATATATGTATAATTAAAAACAATTAAAAAAGTATAATCATGCCTAATATTTTCGCGCATAAAGCTACTGAAAAATTATCGGTAAGGGCATAAAGTAAGAAATTTAGAACAATTTTTTCACAAAGACCAAAAATTGAAATTCATAAGTAATAAATTTCATAAAATCCTATCACACACACCATATTTGAAAATTATATTGTGGGATAAGGTATTCTGTCAAAACACTGAATATTTAGAAAAATAAACTGTGTCTTAAAATTTGGTTTAATTCCAAATAAATATATATATACCATTTTATGTAGGAATAAAACTTTTAGGGAAGTGTTCTTTTATGAGTGTAGTAATATAAATTTTGACAATTATAAGAAACACCATATTTTGATGTTCAGAAGCAATCAAAATCTCTTCCCTTCTGCGAAGTTATATGCCTTTTTTTGAGGGGGGGGGAGGAGAATACTTCTGAGATGTTTTTTGTTCCTTCTTTGTGATAAATAGGATCTATTGCCTTTCAGTGATATGCAAGGTCTTTCATTTGCTTTTATTATGTACATGCATAAGAGTAGATTGTTTAACACTGTTAAGTTAATAATTTTATTTGCACTTTTTAGCAGTATTTTTCAATAAATATTTAATTATGAATGCTATAAATAAAAACTTGTTTCTAATACCGTATAAATAGTCAAGAGCAAAATGTGTGTTTCTTTCAAACACAATCAACTGTATCCAGAAAATAATCTTAATAGTTATGAGGAAAATTTCAAGAAACATTTAGATGGGAAGTCTCTATATATGGTTTTGTTTTACATTTCATTCTAATTATAATATATAATTTTAATATTTCCATATTTTGTGTTCAAGAAAAATTCATAAACGAATAGAATTTGTAAAATTGGAAAAAAATATTAATATTATTCATCTGTAAAGATTTAGTGTCTTGTGTTACCAACAGTAGGTATTATTTTTATTTAACAAAAGTAGCAACTGTATGTATATAGTTTTTACATAGCTTTAAAAAATAATGGTAAACATTTTGGTGTAATCTGTAGTTTTCAGATTACATTTTTTTTAAATAACAGATTTAGAAAATTCTTAGTTTTGATGTCATTGAATATTGCTGTATAACTTTAAAATGATGACTTGATATTTTTCAAGGAGCATAAAATCTTTTAACTGAATAAAATAGAGTTTCATACAATAATTTAATATTTTTCTTCAGGAATTTTTAAATTTTTTATTTATTGATATTTTGAATTTTAAATCATTTCTGTTTTAATAACTTAAACTACTTTTATAAATTAAAAAAAAATCATCTTTAAAGGAACAAACACTGCTGTTAATACAATTTATTTTACTAGTGTTAACCTAAATTTACAAGTTCTTACTATAGTTCTTTCTCATGTGTACATGGTTCTAAGCCATTGTGTTTTTACAATTTTAATGAAAGCTCTCTAATTGTTGCAAAGGATGTGTCTTCTGAATTAAAATATAGTTTCTGATTTGAATGTTTTTTTATTTGAAACTTTTGTGCATAAATTTTCCCTACTTCTGTTGTTGTTCTCTGGTACTGAAATTTCTGTATTTGAAAAATTCAAAATGTGTGACTTATCTATGAAATTAAGGGTAAAAAATTTGTGGATTTTAGATACATTATTGCTACATATCACAGAAAGCTTTGCATAATAATCTACCACTGAACCTAATTGTAGTCCTGAATTTTCTGCAAAATAAAACTTAAGTTAATTTTTAAAATTCTGTAATACTGGGATGCAGTATGTGATATATATTATCTTTTAATGAGTATACAACAGTTTATGAGACCAAATAAACAGAGACCTTTTCTAACACTGCAGTCATTTAAATGTTTCTTTTAATAAAAGCAGTTCTAAAAACTATTTCATTCATATGATTACATATATGAATTAATTTTGAAAATCATTTGATATATATTTGAATTCATTTTCATTTTAAATTGGCATCTTTCAGGGCCATATAAATTTACGAGATAAAGATTATCATGTACCTAAGAGAGGAACTGTTCAAGTGGTAAGTATAAGTCTTTATACTGCCTTGAGTATAAACATGTGCAAAAAGAATTTAGTAATCTTTGCATTAACTGTGTATACTTATTAGTCTGTTGCAACATTCAAAGTTGTTAAATTTTATATTAATGTCCATGAATACTAGTTATTAATGTTGTCCAGTAGTTTCTGATAATTAAATTAAATTAGGTGTTTTATTTGAAGCAAATTATTATTATTATTATTATTTGACTGCTTGCTATTAAGCTAGTTTATGTACAGAACAAGAGAAATTGCTTATATTATTCCTTCCAATGCTTAGAAATTTTATAATAGTATATAAAGATGGATAATTGATACAAATCTGCGTGAATGAAAAATGTATTCGTGCTATATTTGTGGAAATTTCCTGAGCATAAGGCCGTTTCAGCTGAATCTAAGATTATCTGTTGCTTTATTTCTAGGAGATGAGTAGTTAGATACTGTTCTTGTGATAGAACATGTTTTAAGTGGTTTCCAAAACTTCCAGAAAGTGCTCTGATCAATTTTGATTGTACTTCATAATAGCAAGCTGTGAAAGTAGTCCATTGACTGTGTCAGCTAGCTGCTCTGTTTATTCACAATCTGTTTATCTTAAGTTGATAGCAGAATACATAGCATAAATTCTTCAGCTGTAAATCTTAAGAGAAAGGAAGATCAGTGGCAGTCAAAAGTTCTGTAGCAGAAATTTCAATGTCAGATTTGTAATGCATATTTCTACTTATTGAACCATAAATTTGTTTGTAATGAATGTATGTATACATATGGAATGAAGCAAATTTAGATGTAATGATGTAGAAAAAATTATAGTGTAGACATAAAAATATTGTATTTCATAGATGTTGATCCGTAATGAACAGTAACTTGGCAGCTGAGGCAGACTGAATATTAATTTTTATTTCGATAAATATTTTGCAGCCACAGATTGGCACACTACTTGTGCCTTTTCAAGAATATTTACATTTTGGACAGCTTTGTGGCAAAAAGAAGCAACAAGCAGCAGTATACCTAGGCTGAGGTGCAGAAAGCAAGTGTCTTGTGTTCAGAAAGAAATCTTAATTCAGAATGATTTAGTTTCAGTTTTCACTGCATTTGGTTGGATAATTAATAATGCTGTAAAATTATCATTGGTGGTTTGAGTTTTAATTCCATTTACATCGCCAGTGTTATGTAAAAGTCATATGACATGGGTTAATCTTGAAATGATGCAATGCAGATAAAGGTATTACTATTTTTAGAATAGAAAGGGAAATACTCAAAAATTAAGCATTAAGGGGCTATTGCTAGTTTAAATAATAATTTATATTTACTTTTTTAGCTTTCTTAAACACACATACACACATAGATGTGTGTGTGTGTGTAAGAAAGCTAAAAAAGTACACTGTGTGTATATAAATGTTTTACAGTACAAAGTCCAATATGCGCACTCATTGGGACTTTGGCGATTCCGGATTTCCGAATTTTAGATCATCATTTTAAATCTAGTAAGATGACATGTAGAGATCATGAAATTAAAAATATAAAAAAGTTTTTGTGAAATAATAACTTTAAAGGAAACACAATTTACAGAAAAGATCAATATTTATTTTTTCATTAAAATGTCTTTCATTGTAAGTTTTTTAAGCTGTTTCATTTTTTGTGCTAATTGTCTGTCTTTAATCTTCTAGATACACATAATTTCTTATTCAGTGTCCCTTAATTGTCTTGTCTAGAATTCCCCCTAAACTGTCAATGGAAATCTTTTCATTCTCAAAAATTTCATTGTTAGTATTGGTCTACTTAGCAGGAAACTTCAGTATGCTTTTTTTTTATTATTATTTTTATTTTTTATAATTAAAGACTATTCCTCTTATGTGATTACTTCTATCATTCCTGCATAATGTTGTATCTCACTTTACAAAATCTTAGAACTATGAATTCGTCTTTTAAGAATAAAAAGAAAATCTGTTCAAATTTCTTTTCTGCTTGAAAAAAAAGAATCATCTGGTAACATAACATTGCCATGATAGTGTAATCTGTGACACAAAATCATTTTACTCACTTAAATATTCTTTATTTTATTATCACTTACTTTGTTAGTTACTCTTAAACTTTTAAGAAAAAATTAGTTTATCAAAGAACGGTATTCTTGTATTTTCTTCTTTATTTGAATGAATTATATATAGCACTCATGAAATAAAATAAGGTTGAATTTTTGTGTTTCTTAAGTTTTAAAATTAAACTTTGGATAATTAAGGCAGCTGCTTAATGAGGCCAAAATATATTCTGTAGGTGAAAAAAAAGTGTCTATATACTACAAAAATGTAATGGAACGTCATAAAGACATTTAGCATACAAATATCCCAAAATCAGCTATGCATCTAATTAAACATGCTATAGATATACCCTATGCATTCAGTGGCTATGCATCTAATTAATGCATAGCCACTGAATGCATAGGGTATTTCTATAGCACTCTAGATTTCAACAAGTTGGCAGATACAAAAGATTCAGTATGTAATATTAAATCCATATATCTGACTTCAAATGAAGCAACTGTTTGGTAAGCAAGTAATTTCTTTTATTCAGGAGGAATAGCTTGTCCTTCTACAGATGCATCACTCACTTGTCGATGGAAATAAAGGAACAGGATAAAAACCGTTCTGTCACTCAATAGCCGGTCATCACCTTCAGTAGCTTTGTCGGCAGATAAAACAGCAAGTACAAAAACATAAGCATTTTTAAAGTCTTAAAGGTGCACACATTGTATAGTGCCATTGTGGCTAACAATAATATTTACATAATTATTTTGTTACATTTCGCTCTCCCATGATATAAATTTGAACCAGTTTCCATGGTAGTGCAGTTGGCCATATCTAAGCAGAATGCCTCAAAGACCTACTTGATGAAGTTACATGAAACTGAGCAAATTCCAGAGAGGTCACATCGTTGCCTTCTGGGAAGCAGGATAGCTGTACTGCCGAATTTCAGGCTTGTCTGTGGGGAGCCATGAAACAATGCTTCAGCAGTAATTTCAGTACTGTGCCCATCAATGTAAAGAAGATAGCAGCAGGCCATAGGGTAATAACTCAATGCATGGACTAGATCATTATGCGTGATACTACAAGCACATTAATGTCTGCGCTTTCCAACCATTAAGTGAACTTAACTGCATCTTTGTGCTTGATATTATGGAGAACTGTTGGGTGATGCCTGGCTGATAGAGGTTGGACTGCATTATTGATACTCCTTACATTGTCTAACTGAAGGCTATATTACGCTTGGCATTACCACATGGAGTGCTACTGCGTATGATACCATGTTACCTTTAATCATTCTATAAAATCATCCTGATTAGCCAGTGTTACATTGACAACATCCTGTGGTTTGTAATAATAGTACTTGTGTTGTCAGGCCTGACAAAGGCTGTTTTTAATCTGAAAAATCAGTAAAGTCTGTGCAGCATACATTGTTGTGAACTTTCTTCACAGCATGACCATCTCGGTCACCCAACCTCTCCCCCATTCATGCCAGGCTGCATTTCTGTGCATCAAGGCCTGATCAGTGACTGAGCAGTAAGGTTGCTGAACACCAGCAGTTTGATCTGGCTGAAATCCTTGTGAATGGGTTGGCTGCATGGCTCTTTTTATGGTTTTTTTCCCATGTGTAACATGAATGTGAAAACAGTTTCCTTTAGAAAGTCTTCCACAAAGCCATCTACCCCCCTTGGATAGATAGCTATCATGTGCTTTGCCATAACCAAACAAAACCAAACTTTGTAGGCAATAAAACTGAAGTGGCTTTATGTGTAATGATTCTGGACTTTCATGCTACAATAAATAATGTTATTGATTTACGGATTTCTGTCATGTTTTTCTCATTGTCTACCCCATGTGCCACCCAGCCGTTATAGTTGTTAGCGATGCTGACTGCTGTACTGATGGGTCTTGGTTCAAGAAGGCATGGGTATTTGTAAGTGTATAGTGTCTCTGCAGCAAAGGACCATTCAAAATTCATGGTGAGCCAAAAATCCTCAAGTGGTTGCTGGTAGGGAAACAGGAGTGGGAGACCTCGAACCAATCCCCTGGGGTGTTCTACCTCCAAATTGGGATGGAAGCTTAACAGTTACTTAGGTTCAATAATACCTCAGTCACCAGTGACACTACAGGGGTGACAACCTAGCTTCTATCTGTACCTGTCATCCTGATGTCCTTGACCTGTTTCATCTTGATCCAGTGCTTTTGCTGTGTGTATGAATTATTTTGCTACAGAGCATGACACCATAGCAATATGCCTCACTTAACCAAAAACGACTATGCTTTTGCAATCAAATGTATGTATTTATATATAATATTTTTTTGCATTTTTACTTCTTTGTACAAAATAAAGGAAGTATTGTAATCACGAAAATTATGGTGTACCATATTTCAATGAAAATATCCATTTTGGCCACTATCGAATGCAATTTAATGATGTTTCTGCATGAAATCTGTGCATAAGGACAGAATAAAGGACTCTTTTCTCCCCAGACGAATTATAAAACTGATTTAAAATGGATTCAGAACAGGTTTTTTCGTGGCATCTATACGTTTGTATTTATGTATCTCGCATAACTCGAGAACAAGTAGTTTCAGAAGGTTGAAATTTTGTATATAAGACTGTTATAACATGTAGTTGTGCATCTCCCTTTTTGGTTGCAATCGACCATACCAAAAGTATAACTCACTCTGTTACTTGGCTGAGTGAGCTCAGTTTTTTTATTTTTATATGTTGATAAATTGTGCATTTTTTGCTTTAAAAATTATTGAATTATGTAGTTCTTATCTTCCATTTAAGGTTTTTATACCTTTAGTTAATCTGCATGCAATATTTGTAGAATTATCAACAATTTAAAAGTTGTGCAGCTAAGCCTAATTTTTTTTACCATAGCAGCCATATTTGTTTAAATTTAAAACTTAGCAGAATGGTGAATTAATTCCTTCTGCACCTTCAGTGTCTTTTTGCTGAATGGAACCAAAAGGAAAATTTAGTTTTGTGCACCGAAAAATCTGCCTTCTTGCACGCTAGCCGAATTGCTTGTTTTTGTGTAGAAACTGTAATTTTTTTAGTTGTTTTAACTGTGCTTGGTATTTTATGTTTTTCTGTACCTTCCAATTTTTAATGAAAATATTTTGGATTTTTATGTATTTTTGGCCTTGCCACAAAGTGAGAACTGAATTAATTGAATGAGAAATATATCTAACGAAATATGAGGAAGTAAGTATTTCATTTTAGCAGCAAATAATGTCACCAGTGAGTCTGAGACAGAGGAGAATGTTTATGAGTAGCGCATGCACATTAGGTAAGCGGCGCTGAATCGTCTTGAAAAACTGTTTCTTTTTTATTTGTTTAATTTCCTTTATACATCGTTTTAGATTTATTATACTATTTGAATAGAAGAACATGTGGCAATGATTAGATAATTCTTCAGGTGATATAACTTTTGTGCATTCTGAGTTATAAAATGAATGAGATGTAATGCTGTTAAATGAACCTAGTGCCAGAGTTTCACTATGGTAAATAAATATACTGAATTTTAAAAGAGGGCATTTATTCTATTGTGGTTTATGCACGAAGTAGATTTAATTCAATTCAATAAGTTTAAATGAAATGCAGGAAAAGATGTGCATAATTTAATATTCCATGCAAGGAAGTCGTGGTGTACACATCAGCTTTTTTACATGAAATCATCAGGTTCTAGTAAGGAATATTGAAAGTTATTAAAATTTCAAGCATAAATTTGTTTTCTTTTAATTATTACATGGAAATCATATATTTATACAGATTAATGCCTTCATTTTACATTTTGAATTTTTCAAGAGTGTGTTAATTCACCTAATAATATAATTGGAATTTGAAATATGCTGAATCACTCAGATATTGATATGTGGAAAAATGTCTTTTTATGATTAATTATTTTAACGAGGAACTTATTTATAGCATTATGAGACTCTAATTGAGGCTGTCCTTTGAAACATATTTCATTTACAAAATTCTTTATAGGTTACATTGTTAGCATGAAGTAGTCATAGTCTGGTTTGTTTTCTGATTAACAGTTTAAATGGTTAAAGAGCATCTCTAATAAGTTAATAAAAATCTTATTATTAAAATTAGAGTATTTATTGTCTTTTGTTATAGATGTAATCAAAGACATATATAATTTAGTTATTAAATTTTATATATTATCTAATTTTCAGACTCTCTTCAATCCTCACCGTACCGTAGTAAAAATGTTTGTTGTTCGGTATGATCTGAGTGATATGCCAGTCAACTGCCAAACTTTTCTGCGCCAGCGTACTCTATACATGCCATCAGATGCTTCAGAAAATGACCCAGACGCACAGAAATGGTTACGCTACCTCATACATTTGAGGTAAAAATATACCCAATTTCAGAATTGTTTATATCTCTTCCCTTTTATGGTTTAATTTAATTTTTTGTTATTTTTATTAGGTTTATGAGCTCCAAGTCTGGTAGAATTTACCTTCATACTGACATCCGAGTGATAATCTTCCGCAAAAGTGACCTAGATGCAGCCACGGTGCATGGGCAACGACCTTATGAGTTGCGGTCTTTCACACACGGCCCTCTCAATCCCAAGTTCTCTCCGCACAAGCCCTGATCCCATAGGACTGGGGATACTGTACATAGAATTAGAATATTCTTCCATTGTGATCAAATACATATATAAAGGCCTAGTAATATGTTTAATTATGAAATGAAGATTTGAATTATATTATTAATACAACTTAGATTTATGGTTAACTTATTGTCTATATATATACATATATATATTATCAAAGTAAAGGGTGCACATAAATGAAACTGTGTCATTATTTTTCTTCACAAACTATTTCTCTCCATTGTAATTTTTACTTTTAATTGATGAATGGCAACATACTTTTAAAAAAATCATGGATGACAGCTGAGAGGGGGGGGACACTAATTCACATGCTAACCATATGAGTATAAAAATATACAGGGAAAAATAAACCAATAGTTTTAAAAGGAAATACATAAAATTAATATTATTTTAATACAGGGTGATTTAAAATTAGAGAAACAAACTTCTCGGAAAGATAAGGTATACCTAGAAGATTTGGAATCGCATAGCAATTCAGGTTTGGAAATGCAATCCTAAGAAGAGTGGAGTATGTTAGGGTTTGTCATAGGAAAACCATCAAAATCCACCTGCAGAGGAAAATATAAATTCATTATGATCGCAAATTAACATTTGAAGACCATAAAAAGAAGTCCTGACTTTCCTGATGTTGAAGGTTCCCAACATTTTGTAATGTGGCTTAAGGTATGGAATCTCAGATGTTTTGAAATAGTGCATCTTCATGGTTGCAATGAGTTTCTGATAGATGTCCAGTGAATTTCAAAATGTCTGAGAGTTTGTGTGGCGTCCATGTTACGAAACTTGAAGCAACTTCATTATCAGTAAAGTCAGGACATTTTTATGGTCTTTAAATGTCAATTTGCAATCATAATGAATTAATATTTTCCATCCTGATACCATTGTGGGTGAGGGTCAACAGTTTTCCTGCGACAGCCCACAGCAACCTCCTATCTCGTTTGGATTGCATTTCTGACTCTGCATTGTTTTGGGATTCCAAGTAATCTAGGTGTTTTTGGCCCTCCCAGAAGTTTGTTTTTCTAGTTTTGAATCACTCTTTATAATTCATTCTGTTGAATTTATTACGCTGTCTTTAAATTATGTTAACATCTGCTAAACTGCTATAAAAATGGTACAGTTATGAAAAGTAATATCTGCTACTTCAAGCTTTATAAAATGTTTTAAAAATTATCTCCTAATTAAATATAAGTACAAAATTTTAGGAATGCATTTAATTTTTCATTTTGTACATATCCGTACTCAATGTAAAGAATAATGTGCATATTATGGAATGTTGTGAACACATAGCATATTAAAATTTAAGACAAGTGATAAAAGTAATAACTCAAACACATATATAATAAAGTCATAAACTTTTATTACAGGTATGAGAATTTCTCATAAATGTAACAATATTTCATGTTATAACAATATGATTTAATTATATGAATCACTTTAATGATGACTGAAATATTTGTTCTGTTTAGAGATGAACTTTGGCTATTTTTCTTAATGCATTGCCTTTAAAGCAATTTCAGAATTTATATCATTTTTCTTCACATTATCCTCTCACAATGGAGTTATATCCTGTTGATGTCACAATGCATATGACAACATGGAATAATTCTTTTCCCCTCCCTTCCCTGATTTTGTCTTGTATTATTTACAAGACAAACCAGTGATAAGAACGAAGGCTTATAAAATTAGATGAAAAATATGAATATTTAAGTATATTTTTTACATTTGTTTTCTGGAGCTGAGAATTACTTACATAAAAATGTAATTTTATAACCTCTAAAAATCACAGTCTATATTCATTCTTAAAATTAACATGGAATAAGAGCAAATGTGATATTTTTATGTTCTTTCTTGAAAATTCTAATCTCACAGTTTAAACAATGTATTTCATTTATATAATATGTTATTAAATTAATGTATACTACAATTTAATTAAAAACATATCTAGGATTACAGTGTATGCCGCATTTGACATTTACTGAAATATGAATTTTAACTGAAATCATTAAATATTTCAGAAATTGTTGAAGAGTTAATTTTGTTCTTTAAATATACCATTTTTAACTATTGTAATATGTTGAGGATTTATATAGCTCATATTTTTACCATTCAGGTTATGTTAGATGCTTTTGACTTTTCTGATAAACTTCTTACAAAGAATAACAGCATTGAAACAACTACTGATGAACATAATTGAGCCTTCATTTCCAAATTAAAGTTAAGAATTACTTAAAAATGCAGAAATTTTTGGTTTTATTTTTGTTTTTTTATATTAGTATTTTCTTGTCTTCTGTTTCTGGTGTATTTTATAGTATAAGGATCATTTCAAAATTAAAAGGATCCTATCACATTTCTTCTTGAAAATCTGTTCATTGTAAATATATATGATAGAAAGTAAGCGGAGTTTTAAAAGTAGTACCTATCTCCTTTAAAAGCTTAAAAAAACAAAACATTTCAAATTATGTGCAAGTTATTTCTTCCATATTTTGTTAGCTGTGTAATTTAACTTCATTGAATCACCACAGAAAAGTTTTATTTCAGTCTTTCTGTGTATGTTTCAATCAAATTAAAGAGTATAATATACCAATTACTTATTGTTAATATTGATTTCCTCTCTATACTGATAATTAGTATAATAATATTAAAAATAATTCTTTATTGTGCTAACCTTGTAACAAACATGTGAAATACTTCGTACTGAATGTAGCATCCTAAACAATGACATAACAAATTTTAAACTTTTAAGTACTAATATTATGAGACCAACAATCTTTGTAATATTTATAGTAGGAATATTCTTACATTTAATAAAAAGGATTTGAGCGAGGTAAACTAACAACATTTCACAAGAACATTGTTTTAATACATAATCTTGTTAGATTTAAAAAACATAAATGCAAATTTGTTTGCCCCAAAAATATAATGCATACTTATACTAATTTTGTAACATAAATGGCATTTTAAGAAAAATTAAATTGCTTAGTTTTTAATGTTAAGATAAATGGTTCTACATTGTAAATGACAGTACAGAGAATATATGTAATGAAGTATTCCAAGAAATGTATATAAGATATAAAAGCAATGGATATTAGATACATACTATATTATTTTCTTACCTTACAGTAAATAATTTATATGAAAACCAATTATTTTGTTTAATAATAGGTACTGAAAATATCAAGTGGTATATCAATTAAATCATTAGAAGTCATGATTTACACGGACTAGGGACTAATTTTTAATTCTTGAACTTATAAAAATAGTTGTACTATATTGCCAAGAATGTACTAAGAAGCACTAAGAAAAGCTAACAGTTTGTTTTTTAAAACTGGTAGAATTTTACAGAATTCTTAAAAGTGAGTAATGTATGCTTTAACAAGTCCTTATTATTATTATTTACTTTTGAAGAAAGCTTCTTTTAATTTTAAATTCTGCAGCCAGCTGACAAAACCTCAGTATTTGCTATATACTCCATTCTGTATGAAATATGCATCATTCTAATATTTAAAATTTATTTACATACTCATGAAATATTCCAAGTACTATAACTGCTGTAACACTTAAATTATCATTTTTAGAATCAGTAATCTTAATTAAGTGTGTAATAGGAGTTGGTAGTTTAATCATATGCTGTATGAATAGTAATAATATCCAGAAAGTAAAATTAATGTTCTGTAACATTACAGTCATTTAGATTGATGAGGATGCTTATATCTTGTACTTTAAACAACACAGTCATTTAGATTGATGAGGATGCTTATATCTCGTACTTTAAACAACACAGTCATTTAGATTGATGAGGATGCTTATATCTTGTACTTTAAACAACTGAAAACCTTTAGGAGTGTAGTGCTATAATTTTCTTGTGATACAAACAATATATTGTAACTGAAATTTACATAGGTTTCAGTGCAGCAGTTTGACTCCATTTCAGCCATGATCAAAAGAACAAAATTCTTGCTAAAAAAATTACAATGGCTATATATCATCTCAGCTATTATAGTTTGCCATCTGACAAAAGAATCCCAGCTCTGGTACTTCTCAGCTTTTGAGAGAAATCTTAATTCTTGCCAGAGGCCGAAGTAAGGTGACCTCCTGTACATTTTTTTAAATAACTAATTTGCAGTGTTACTAGAAAATTCATCATTACCATTAATCTACTTCTTTATATTTAATTGTTAGGTCTTCATTATTTATTGCTTTATTATTTAATTCATTTAGTTTTTTTTCAGAATTTCTGATAGCCTTTCACAGAGCTTAGACACTTCTAATTTTATAAATTAAGCCTTGCTAATTACCAAATGATCAATTACCTTCACAATCATACAAATTTGATTTGATTTAAGTCATGATAAAAAGACTGGAAATTTTCTGCCTAAACAGGATAGTGGTTAGTGTCTCTGACTGCCGTAATAAAGGATCCTGGTTTGAACCCCACAGAAGACATGTATGTTTATAAATGTATAGTGTCTTTGTGACATGGGGGCACTCTAAATGTGTGGTAAGCCGAAAGTACTCTTGTGTGGATTGATAGGAAGGGAAGAGATGTGTGAGTGCCTCAGACCACCCCAGGGTGCTGTCCCTCAAAATTGGGGAGGAGCTGGGCAAAAGCATACTGTCACCTATATGGTGCTCAAGACTCTTCCCAATGACAAGAGCTTCTACTCCTTGCCATGGTGAATTTCTTGGGTTTATTCTGATGATGTTAGATGAGCAAGATTAGTCACAACAACAGACTGGAAATTTAATGAAAGATTGCAATAACCCAGAGTCATTTCAGCTATTATACTCTACCACTTAAAAAAAATATTTTTTGTAAACAGATGATCATTTCTAACCAAGGAAAATGATGATCATGTCACCAGCTGCATATCCTATAATCACTTCATTTGTTTTGAAGAACTGTGATAGTAAGCTTATATTATTGGCATAATTCAATTTCACACCGACATAACTAATAAATTAAAGTTTAATTTGTTGTTAGTTTAGAATACTGTATGGCTTGATTTGATGGAAGAATATCTTAATTCATTTTACAAAGATTCAGCGATTGCTCCCTAGAAGGGAATTTTATAATCAATGTCAGTGCAATAGTATACATTCTGAATAATGGAGTTTTGAAGATTTATGCCTTGTGTACTGTGCCATTTTTTTCTACAGAATGATCAATAATAGCTGTTAGTTTATGATGATTGGTTTTCATCTGTTTAATACCATATTTCAGTATAGTTTGGAACTCTAAAATTTTGCTTCTTTTAGCAGTTTCTCTCTGCAGATTACCTAAATTTTTATACCTTTTACCAGCAAACTAATACATATACGTATATTGTCTCTTTTTGAATATGCCCACGAGCAGTTGAGAGATAAATTTGCTGAAAACTGGTAGTTCGACCTGAGATCATATCCTGGCAAATGGGCTGGCTGAATGGTTGGTTTTAGTTTTTAACCCATGTGTAACATGGAGTAAGCCAGTTTCCTTTAAAAAGTCCTCCACAAAGTCGTCCTTTCCCATAGGCATCAAGTTGCTTTGCCTTAATCAGTTACTTGATCACCTAAACCTTTTTTTGAGGATGATGTCCATGAATTGGATACTGTCGTAATATAATATCCGACTACTGAATACTCTTCTGAATATCTGTCAGTTGACTATAATACATGCAGGTTATATTTAAATTTATTTTTTTCTTAATTTTCATTTTTCAGATGTTACAGAATATCTTTGGTGATTCTGTTTAGTAGATCACAGGTGGCCCTCAAATTTTGCACATAATTAGTTCTTGAAAATGTGTGCTAATATTGAATGTTTAAATGTACAAAATGTTAAAAATTGTATTTTAACATATTTATTTACCAATAATATTATTTGTTTATAAATGGTATTATTTATTTTATTACTTACACATATTTATCAAGATACGTAATTAAGTTAATGAGGTGTAATTGAACTCTTTCAAGTGTTTTCTTTCTTTATAAACTAGTTAAGAGTTAGTTGAAACCACTCATCAGCTTTTCTCCCTCACTTTCACTGTATATTTCGTTTAACTATTGCTGATCAATTAAGTATTCATTTGACAAAGATACTGAATGAGATTCAATCAGCTCGGTAATATTTTCATTGTTGATGTCCAAGTATAGTTCATTCATTAGGCTAACTACTTCATCTGGGCTAGGTTCTGGAGTTCCTTCAGAATTTCTAAAATCATTCATCATTTGTGGGCATTATTGTTTCCAGGAACCTTTCATTGTTGACAGTTTTATTTCCACACACGAGGCTTCACTATTGCGTATTGTGTTCTATATATTATAGTCTTCCAAAAAATTTTTAATGTAAGCTTACCTTCCATGCTTCCATGCTTCCATGCTAGTTGGCCTGATTCATTATTATTCTTATATAATATTGTTAAAGCGTAGCTATCTCTGTTTGTTTCATGTGCTGTAGGAGGCAGGTAAGTATTGGGAAGAAGAAACATAACATTTATTTCAGGATATAAATTCTTCAGCAATTTTAGATGTCCTGGAGCATTGTCAAAGATTAATAATGCTTTAATTGTAAATTTTTATCTGTACAATGTTGCTTAACTGCCGGTACGAAATGAAAAGGGAACTAATCTTTAAACATTAACGCAGGTACAAGCTCGACAACTTGTCTTTTTGCTTTCTGGAAGCATAAAGAAAATTCTTCCGCCATTACGTTTTAAATTTCGTATCATTAATATGTTGTTTAATGATGTGCTACCACGAACTATTTCTCGATAGAGGTTGGATCTCGAACCCTAGAACTCTTAGCGATGTACCACTCTTATCAGCGTAAGTGGAAGCGACTGCATGGAAACGAACAGTTTTTGCAATATCGACAAAAATTTTTAAGAAAGGGAATTAGTGAATTATGCGAAAGTGGAGGGCCACCTGTATTATTAATTTTAAAGAGAAGTGATGCAGTTTTAAATGTTACATTGTTTATACTTGTATAAACTTGCAAACTGTAGCATGCTTCCCCGTTTATAATTTATTTTTTTCCTTCTTGTAAGACCTTTAATCTTGCATGCTTGGGTTTCCAAAAATTATTTTCTTGCTTTATTATCTTTTTTGGAATATTTCTTTTCGCCCCTTGATATGAAGTTTAATTATAAGCAGGGCAGGCTCTAGCTTTTTGCCGCCAGATGTAAAGCCTTGAGCTTCCTAAATTCTAGCACCTAATGCGTTTGCATCGGATCCGGCACCGGTCTTGATTATAATGGTGTATTTAAACATGGTAATGGGAAATACATTCAGCATTACATAAAAAATATAGTGCAAAAGTGGAAATACTGCATTCTTGATTGATCATTAATTATCACACATTTTTAGCTTCAACAAAATAAATTTCAGCGAAGTTTCCTTTGCTGTTATTCTGTTCCGTAAGTACTTTTGATGTTTAATTATTAACATTAAATGAGGAGAATATCTTCGTACGTTCCTGGGGAATGTCTATTCCGTAGTAGCTAAGAAAAGAAAGAACATTTTGAACAATTCAAGATTTTAGGCCTCTGTTGCTGGGAAGGGTGTTCGGAATTCATACTCTCTCTGAAAAAAAAAAAAAAAAAAGGTTAAGTATTGGCATATTTAGAAGCTATATATATATATAAGCAAGAAAGAAATTATACAAAAGGATGCTAGCTAAAACGATTCTTTTTACAACATAACATTACATAGTAATATTTGTTATGAAATAAATATTTTAGGTAATCAGTTGTAATGTAAAAAAAGCTTACATTATATACAATGCTGAGCATTAAACTTCCATGTCTGAAGGGAGGAATGACCATAAAAAGTCTATTTTAAAATAACGCACTATAGTAACACACTTTTGAAAGGAATATACGAAAAGAAAAGAGACCTACCGTTAAATATTGGAAATGTATTTGTTCGCTGTTATGCCTGATCGAAAAATACGGCAGCCATATGACAAGTTTCCGATTCTGATCGCGGAAGAATTGTAACATATTCAGCTAGCGGATTATCCTCCGAGAAATTAATGTGTGTTATGCAACAACCAGTCATCTCACTTAGACTGGATGTTCGCAGGATCATTCTATACATAACCTCGCTGGACACTTGCCGGAGGCCCCATGCTAATTCGTTTCCATTTCTGTGAGAGACTGCTCAACGGACTCATAACTCTGTTACGACGCCACTGGATGTTCGTCTTTAGCATTAAGGAATTTTTGCAGCGTTTGATTTTACATTACGCTGCAGAGAACGGTCAGAAACGGCAAGGCATCGTTATTTCAGACGAAACCCGCTTTTGTCAATTTGAAATAATGATGTCACTTGCATTGTGCATTCATTATCAATTCAACAACCGGGTATTATGATTTACGTTGCCACTGAATTTTAATGCTGCTCATTTAGTATTCATTCCTAGTGCATTGAACAGGCTGATTACGGGGGTGTTTTTGTGGTTTGCTCCATTTGTAACATGTAAACGAGCCGGTTTTCTGTTAGAAAGTCCTCCAAGAAGGCATCCCTTTCCTTAGATAGATAGCCCTCCTGTGCTTTGCCAGAATCAATTAAACCAACCTAGTGTACTGAAGACCAACTATTACATATCTGGTGTATTGTTGCCTGTTATTATATCTTTTTCAGGCCCTACTTAGAGCCGATGGGATACCTAAGTCCAACAATAGCTGGATGGCCACCCTATTCTTTTCTTTCTTACCATAGAGTTTAATTTCAAAAACTGGAAATGCCGGAATCCTATAGAAGGTTATCAAGAAAGTGAGCGAATGTAAATAAATGCAATAATGAATAATTAAATGTAAAGAGATAAATAAAAATTGCAACTATTCCGTTAGAGCGGCGTCAGTTATAAATGCGCCGGTTTCTCCGCCACACCAATTGTTCCCAAGTATAAAATTATAAAATAATAGTAGAGTTCAAAAGACTAAAAAAAATTGTTCCGTAAAAAGTAAACGCTTTTAATTTCTTAATACCTAAAGAAAATGGAATTTTTCTTTTAAATTTTTTAATCTACAATATTCTACACATAAATAAAAAACAAAGCAAAACGCAATTCAATCTTAAACCTCCAGGTGGCATAAAATTACAAATATCATTCAATATTAGCAGAAAAAATTTCATTTTTTGAATGTAGTCGACGCAGCATAAATTCTATCAAATGTGACTAAATGGTTGTGAGCAGTGCCCAGCTGACGTTTATTTCTCAATTTAGTACTGCCCAGCAGTTTTGGACCAGTTATAGTTTGGGTATAGTATCCAGTTTCGGTGAGTACAAAATTGTAACTGTGATTCCAGTGAAATGTTCATACCCAACGTTTCTTATATCCTTTCCAGCAGTTTGAAAATATAATGCTGCTATCCGTGGTGTTTTCCTGATCGATGTTGTAGCACAACGATCGGGAAGGGGACCAGAAAAAATTTTCTGCTTTCCCGGCATAAACCTTGAATACTCGTTGTCCCTTAGCACGCCACCCACCTTTTTTTTTATGTGAAAAGACAGTAGCTATTCCAAACTATTGTCGTATTATGGCCGATTTCTAACTGAAGTTAACACAATTCAATCCTTTTTTTTTTTTTTGTCATAGCAAGAACGTACGTAACAACGCCAGGATCTTTGTTTGAGTCAAAAGTTAACTTCATCCGATGAGTTTGAGAACAAAGTCTATTGCTATGAATTATTCCTTTGTCCTGAAAGAATCTTATGACAGCCTCTTCGTCATTAGGTAATTGCCAAATTGTGTAATCCATCGTACTAAAAAAATGGCAAAAAATAACGGGTGATGATATTTCAAAAATTAAATTTTCGAGCCACGATATTTGGCGCTTTGTTGTAGCATTGTTTTCTTCTATTTTTTTCTTCATTTTTAACTGACGCGGCTTTAACCGAATAGTACCTAAAAATTAATAAATTAATGAAAAATAAAAAAATGAAATACCAGACCCCATCTTATTTAGGAATCCAAGGACTGATCTGTAAGCGGAGAACAGGACCGTTTCTAGGCCGTTGGCTTTGCTCAATGATTAATAAAATTTTTACTTCATACTCAATAAGTATTTACATATGACAAATTGTATAAAAAGTATTTACATATGACAATTATTTACAATGAATTTAATAAATTTTAAATATTTAGACGTGATATCGCGAGAGTCCGGCCGCCCCTGATTTTCGTCGCCCGCGTACTTTTACGCGCTGCACCACCGTTAAAAATGGCTCTGGCTGAGAATAAACTCAAGATTCGGGATTCGGACAGTACCGACTAGTCTGTGTAAGCCGCCCGGGTGCCCGGATCCTGCTCTCAGTTATCAGTTGTATAAGTGACTGTTTTCATTTCCCATATATTGCACATTGCTCAGCATTCCCATACATTGCTCAGCAGATGCACTTTCCCACAGGCAGTTACTAGCTTTCAACGTATTTGAGCAGTTTATTATAGCATTTAAGCTTGCTACACCAGGTGTCACGGCACGCATTTAGGAACAGAACACATTTAAGACGGTTCTGTTACTCTTATCTTGTAAACTGATCGCCGGTGCCGATTGATGCGATTGTACGACTAGGGTGACAATGAATATTTACCTGTTCCCTAACAAGCTAATAAATTTAGTGCACTTCCTGGAGGGAATGGGACTATTCGCCGTCAAGGCATATTTTTTTTTTACACGACTGTATTATATCTTGCCGTATTATATTAAGTTGATTTAGCTTAATAATTCTGTTTAGTTTTTTAATTTAATTTAATTTAATTTAATAAGTGTTTTTGTGTACAATTTTATACAAATACATCGTTACGCATGATATGTTAATTTTAAGAGAGTAATGTGTTGAAAAGATTCCAAAGTAATTCCGTTTTTAATTCAGATTTCATAAAAATGTCTATTTCCTGTTACATGACTGATTTCTCTTAACTGGCCGATTAAAATTTCAAGAAATTTTGACGAATCATGTAAATATTCTACCAGCATAATTTTAAAATCGATAATATAACTTCTTTTATGTCAGAATTTGTTATGTCAGTTGTCTTTGATACTGACATAATTTTCTAACTAACTATGTGTCTTTATATCTCATACTTATTAACAACTTTATATATTACAAGCAACCTCTGTTAAGTATACAAAAGGTAAACAGAATTTTTAACCTAAATAAATTTAATACGAGTATAAAACGGCGAGATATAATACAATCATGTAAAGAAAAATATGTCTTGACGATGAAACGGCCACTGTGAAATGGCGACGGCGAAAAGTCCAGAACCTCTTCTTGGAGACTTGACATTTTGACATGTGGGTGGAGATTTTCTGTACTTAAACATCTGAACTTCCGTCCATGTACTTGTCTCCCAGGTATACATTCAAACATTATTATTATTATTTTTTTAGTTTTAAGAATGTTTAAACTCCTTGCGCGCCGTACATTATTACTCAAGTTTTTTTAACTTACCTCTTTACAGAGGTAAGTTAAAAAAACGTGTACAGCGATGCAAGACAAAATAAAATAAAGTTACAAATTCACAGACGAAACCTAAGAAATAAGTATACAGAACGAAGAGAATGTCATTTTATCTTGAACAAACATATGGAGAGAGGGATTAAACTTACTTTTTAAAGAGTTTAACTGAGTAATGAATTCTGTCCTTCCTTCCGTAAGCTCTAAATAGTAGAACAACAATGCTCGACGTTTTATACTTTCCTGAAGTACAGGAACACAAGTCAAGCTCAAATTAGATAGATACTCAAGATACAATTACTCAAGATAGCTCAAATTTCTTCAGGTGTGAGTTAAATTTTTTCCGTGTCCAGTTAGAAATTTAGTAGTTTCAAAATTGCAGAAAAGTGTTTATTATTCAGTCGAGGAGAAATTAAAGGAAAAAATAATTCAGCCAGAGAGGTAATAGAAGTTGTGCATAATTCATTCCATTTGAGAATTGCTTCATTCCAACTTTGTTTCTTGAAGAATGACTTAGTGTCATTACGGTATTAACTTGAAGGTATATAGCTTGTTTTGCCAACCAATCAGCAATTTTTTTCATTCAAACATTAGTATCTACTTCTAAATCTTGCTTATTGCTGAAATAAAATGCAGTGGGATCAAGAGAATTATATGCTGAAATTGTGGTTCTGTTTCTTAAAAACAAGTACCAAAACTCATCTTATGTAGGGCTCCGATGCGCTTTGGCTAGAATTAAGATTTATGTAAAAAATGAGAAGTACCGGAGCCCGGCTATGGTGGGATTCGCTCCATTGCAAATATGTATTACACCCATATCTTAATCGAATCTCGAGCTCCTCTTATCCACGAGCGCACAACGACTACCTATATATATCAGCTATATTCACAAACCATCCGTGGGTATAGCAGACATTTCTAAACACATATTCAGCGTATCTTCCTATCTGTGCCTGATCATGCAATAGCAGTTATGTCTGACCACAAATATCTTTGATACGTGGGCCAGAGCGTTCAAACTATCTTTACTGGTAGGAGTCAAACATTCGGACGCCAAATCTGAATTTAAATTTAACCATGCTTTAAACTTATTGGTATTTTGGCTAAATGTGTATATTAGATTCTTCAATCAGAAATTATTACTTCATGTTCAGTCGTCGCGAACACCATGAGCGCACAACCTCATTAAAAGTAGGCATTTCATCCTGCCTATGATATTGTGCAATCGCAAAGTATGAAGTATCAATCGCAAAGTTAGTATATCTATGTGATGCGAAACTATTCTCATTACATATGAGAAATTGTTTTAAGTTCTGTGCCGAGGCTCCATCTATTAGTATGTATAGTCTATCAGAACAACGCTCACAGTCGCAATGCAAATTTTGGCAGGAATTTTACTGCT
>KK118981.1:132038-239031 GCA_000611955.2 Stegodyphus mimosarum
TAATAATAACATGCATACATTTATGCAGATTTTTCATTTTTTAAACTTTAATGCAGAGCGATAACATTTAGTGGCAACAATTTGAAAAGTGAATCGGGCATTCAGAGTGAATCAACGCAAAATCGCAAAACGAAAGTAATAGTCCTTCGGGACTAAATCCCTTTGGACTAATAATAATAAACACGATCTACGAAGCTTAGGTGTAAAATAGTGGCAACATTTTTATATTCGATAAAATATTTACTCACTGGATATAATCTCTTCACTTTTCTGCATCTATTTGGTGTGCTATTAGCTCAATCATGTTTTGTATGATATCAGCGTATGACCGTTTTAGATTTGAGAGGATTTTTATGAAAATACTTTCCTGTCAGCAGCTTGCAGGTTCTTAGGTTTTTCTGAAGCTGGAGACGTAAAAAATGAGCAATGCCCACGCCGGGACCCGAATCTGGACCCCTTGAATACGTTGATATCATGTATTTCAAGTGTTTCCGTTACACCACGAAGGCATACAGGAAAGAAGGGAGAAAATACCTTATAAGCTCTTTTAGTTTTGGTAAAGAGATCAAAGATCTGGTGTAAACCAGAGCTGAAAAAAATAATCCAGTGAACAATAATAAAAAATTTCTTTAAAAGGAAAAATTGTCCCAAGCTAGTTGTTTGTCTCAAGCTAGTCCTAAGCATTGTTATTTTTTCTGACTTTTGAACTGGGGGCACATGTCTTAGTCTACCTGTCAGAAAGTATATTATTGAGAAAACAAGCCAAGCTTTATTCCCCAAAAATTTTAATTAAAAAGTTAAGAAAATTATTACATAGCAATAATTTATAGTTTTAATAAATGTAGTGTAATAATTCACGAATTGCAACATTTGTACTTTTGCCTAACAAAATAAAGGATATGTCAAGGATATTTCATTTGCATTCCATATCATCTAAAAAATTTTCCGAAATTCTCGTAAATGATTTCAATATTCCCTATAGAATATTTTATGATTTTCAAGGAATGACCATAAATGTTCCGAGCGTATTTTAGTTTGGAATATCTTTCTGGATACTGGAAGAAATACTAAAACATTCCAAATCCTTCCATATATTCTTATAAAGCCTACAAAGGCTTGAAAAAGAATGGTTTAGTTTTTTTTTAATGTAAGCCCAAAGAAAATCTTTAGATATTGGCATAGAAAGCGATTTGTTTTCCAGTTATAACCTTAATTTCTGGAATGTTCCAAAAACATGTAAAGAATGTCCCTTGAATACTTCTGGCTTCGACTTCCTGGCATAAGAAAACAGACAGACTTCGGGATATTCCATGTATATTCTTGCAAATGATTGGAAAATTATGGAATATTCTCGCATTTCCCGCTGCAATATCTCACGGCAATTTTTGTGCATCGCAGAAAAAACCTAACGTATGCAAGTACTGCAACTGATGAATACAAAAGAAAACGTCACATGCGCCTTCACCAAAATATACGAGTCTCAACTAGACTTTAGGAAAAACAAGAATTCATCCGAATTTCTAACTAGAAGGCCGGTAAAATACTCGTAAAATTGCCGCCAAACAAACATCTCAAGAATTTCCGCATAGAGTCAGATGATTATCTATCGTGCATTAGAAAATCCATATTTTCGCGAAAGGCAGACAGATAAATGGAGAAAATAGTTTCTAACAAAGGCAAACTTAGGGAGGAAAACAGTTTTTCCAACTGAAAATAAGGAATGAAAAATCTTGTTTTCCTACTTCTTTTTTATTTCCTCAGAAAGGAAAACCGGAGCAAAATGATTTCCCTTTACGAGGTAGTGAATGTTTTCACAAAAATCAGAATTCCTGGCAACCCAAGTACGGAACAACTTAATGATGTTGAAGTGAATCCTGCACAAATCCTAGTTTAATTTATCATTGTAGAATAAATTCGCCTATTATTAGGCTTAACGATGCCCAATTTTGGCTTGCTACTCTCGTAAGAAATTTATTAGCATGGCGACAAAGAGAAAACTTGAATATTCTCTGTATTCCCCCTTGCAAATCTGATCTCCTCCCCTAATTGAAAGAACCGCTGAGAAGAACACCTGCGAGTTTTTGGGCAGTCACGTGTTTATGTTAACATAAACGATTCTGTTAGTAGCATGCAGTATTTTCCAGATGTTTTAAAGAGGATTATAAATGTGGAAAGAGATATTTTTCTGGGGCTGAAACTATATTACGGTTTGTGAATGAATATTTTGTCCTACAAATGAAACGTATACATTTTACGACTTCTATATGCTTGATCTCAAGGATCTGGATCTGCTTTGTTATTCTTCGTTAAATAAGTCACAGAGAGCAAAAGAAAGACTAGACTGTCATTTAACAAAAGCGAAAATACATTCATAAGTGAAAGATGCCTGAAGAAAAAAATGGTTACATATTCTGCTAGATTTAAACTAAAATTTGTCACTTTTGTCCAGCAATACTATGAAAGAAACTAAAGGCAATATTATGCACGAAATTCAAGATAACGATATCAGTGGTCAACTGCAGGACAATGAAATTCACACGAACTTTCCTCTAGCAGATAAAGACCTTTAAGAACTGCTAGAAAATTCCGAAAAATTCAGGTGAGTCGGATAACGATATTGAATAATTGGACTAATAAATATAAAAATTAAATAAAAAATACTTTTTAAAATTATTTAGTCCATATTATCATTTTTATGACCAATCATATGTAAATTATTCTGAATTCGTATATAAACCGACCTCAAACTTTTCTAAAATTTAACCAAAACTTGAAAACTTTGCTAAAATTTCTCAGCGTATACAGGGAATGCGAGTTATATATATTATTAATATAAGTTCTGTACTTCGAAACCTCTTTAGGTTGTTGTCTTTAGGTTCATCGGATCATCAGCTTTGTATATTAGTAAAAAGCAATCCCACGAATCTACAGTTTTTTACTTTCAGTATAATATGAAGTAAATCACATGAGCTATTCGTCATTTTATTATGCTTTGTATCAAATAATTTTTTCCTTCATTGTACATTAATGTACATTCATGTCCATAAATTAAGGATAATTCAGAGTCACGCGGAAATCGAACTCTAAAATAAATATATCACCTGTAAAATCAATACACACATATTCAAGAATCATGTGCAAATTTCGGGAAGTAACCAGATGACACCGATGGTACATCAGAATGACGAGAGTGTAAGAGAGTGATATATAAGAAATACAGACAAAGAAGTAAAATTGTTCGCAGGCGCTTTATAAGCATTTCAGTGCAATAACCGAATAGTTATCACACAAAGGACGCATTTGGATGATTTTTTACGAGGTAGAATTATCGGCCATCTGGAATGTGGGCGTACCCAACTGGAAGTATCAGACGAACTTGAAATTGCTCAGAGTGTCATCTCCAGGCTTTGGCAACGATTCCAAGATGATGGTATTGTGAGTAGACGTTACAGAACAGGTCGCCCCAGAGTTATAACGCCGAATTAGGACCGGTATTTGGCAATTACTGCCAAAAGAAACAGGCGAAGCACAGCCTCAGACCTGTCTCGTCAGCTCTCTTCAGCCACTGGTACTACAATTTCACTGTGTTTTCCGACGAGTCCAGGTTTAGCTTGCAGTCTGATTCTCCTCGGACTTTCATATGGAGAGCTCCAGATACCCGTTACCACCAAGAAAACATCATTGAACGACACCGTTATGATGGTGCAAGAGTGCTCGTTTGCGGTGGAATTATTCTGGGTTCCAGAACTGACCTGCATGTTCAAATTGGAACCATGACAAGCCAAATCTATCGGGAAGTCATTCTGGAACAACATGTACGTTTGTTTCGGGGCGCCATGGGCGCACAATTTGTGTGTATGGATGACAACGCCCGTCCTCCACCGTGCAAACATCGTAAGCGAATGCCTTCAATCGGAGGATATCACCCGTATGGACTGGCCAGCATTCTCACCGGACTTGAATCCAGTAGAGCACGTGTGGGACATGCTTGGCCGACGAGTTGCAGCCCGTCAACCTCCTCCTACATGTCTACCGGATCTTCGGAGAGCATTGCTTTTTGAGTGGTGTAATATACCCCAAGATCAGATCGATAATTTGATACTCAGCATGCCTAGCCGTTGTACGGACTGTATTGCATCGCCTGGGAGACATACAATGTATTAACAATCATACCAACCATGTAATATTCGTTTTTTGTAAATAGTTTTTTTTTTGTAATTTGCTCCATGGAGAAAAAATCGCTAATTTTTTTTAATAATATCAAACATATAGCATCTTTTTTTGCTCTTTGCCTTTTGTTTAATAAATAAGCTTTACAAATAAGTCAAATTTGTTTTGCTTCTAACTCTTCCTTTGCCTGATTTTGCATTATCCTTAATTTATGGACATGAGTGTATATTTTCTAAGTCCATGTAACTTCATACGTTTACCAGGACCTTACCCTTTAATGAGTTAAGCTGAAAGTGTATTTATTCGAATATCTACAATGATAATGTTATAAATTTTAAATACTGTTAATGACTTACTTTCTCTGATTGGGCTCTCTCAAGTTGTTTTTGTTTCTGCCTCATCTCCTGTCTCTGGGCTGCCTGCTGTGCCAGTTCGTTGTGGTATACCAGACTTTCTTGAGATTTTGCCCTTCTTATATCTAGTCGCTGTTTTGTTTCATAAAACAAAAATTCTTTTGTTATACTTATTGTTTTAAACTACAAAAAATAAATAATAGCTATACCCCAGAGACACCAGACTGAGGGATAAGAATAATACAGTAGAAACTCAGAATATGAAACGCTATTCTGTTGAAAGACGTATTAGTTTGAACACACGGATTGCCCTCGCAGAATATTTTATAATAAATATAGTAAACTCGGCGTCACGCAAATGGTTATGTCGCATTCCAGTACATAATGTAGTAAAAGTCCATTATATCTCGGCTTCAGATATATCGCTCGCACTTTAATGTATCCCGATATTTTTATGACATTATTTAGTGGTACAAATTTTTAAAATGAAGGAGTTTAATTTAAACTCCATCTTCTTTCGTCTAAACTATGAATACCTACATACAAAGTGGTTATAACTAAAACAACTATATTCAAACCTATGTAGAACCTGTTCTGTATGACATATTTAGTTGAAACTTGGTATACGCATTATGGACCACGGGGAAAAGAAAACTCCAATAAAAAGTAAACATTTTGTAAAATAGGAACTTTTTAAAATGAGTTCCATGGGACAGTAGTAAATGCCGAAAAATCACTCTTTATCATTTCTTTAGAGAAGAAAAATCAACCTCTACTGAAGAAGTTGTTTTACCAGAACTGAAGCAATAGTTTAACAGTACTGCGAGAATATCAACATTTGAAAGACTTGCGAAAAGAGACTATGTCGAAGAAAAAACTAATTGATTGGTAAATTTGAAAAGACTAAGTAGTTGAGGGAACTGCTAGGAAAAGGACGAAAATAATCAAAATTCAAATAAAATGGTGGAATAATAAATAATATTTCAAATAAAATGGCGGAACAAGTCACTGATGCAGTCAGTGCCGGATTTACGCATATGGCTGCACAAGCTATGGCTCCCACTTTCTTGGGGGCCACTCCCAAAAATTTAGCATATCCCATATAAAAAAATTGATTCCTATCCCTCATAAAGTGCTCCATATCTCAAATAGCTCAGGATCTCGTCAAATCTAAATTCGGTCCTGGTTGCAGTGGTTGATAGAGCGTCTTGTTCGCGCGCTCGACAGGTGTCATATGATTTGTCTATCTTCTGGTTTAAGGTGTGAAATATTCTGCATCCATTTCAAAACAGTATCCATACACGATTTATAAAAAAATGCACCCAAAGTTTAGCATCAGCACACTGATTTTGCTTTCGTATTATGGCGAGAATAGCCTTAGATAATTCATGGCCTTGGAACATTTCGCGGTTACCAGAGGCGTATTTTGCCTTATACGCAACTATGAATACTTATAAATGTCGCATATGAGGTACTGCAAGTCAAAATGTTGTGCAAAATAAGCCTCAGCATCCTGAATGCTTACCTGTATGGTGTGGCTATACTGCTGACTTCATTTTTAGTCCGTTTTCTTTGAAGAGAGACTCCTCGAGGTTCTAAAAAGTGTACCGACATGAGTACCCATTGTTGCGAACTTTTGCAGCAGTAGCCACCCTGTCTTATATTCCTGTCTTCATGCAATTTGGTACAACAGCTTGAATTGATAATAATCATAACATGGTACGTTACTGCAATTTCTCAAGAAACCTTTAGAGCTATTGCTGAACATGCTATATAGCACACTTTGAACACTTGATTGACGCAAATTAAACATATGCCGTGATTAACTAAAATTTTATGTTTCCAGTTTAATTCTTGTCTACCGGACTTTTCACCTAGTAGTCAAAGCCTGAACTCTTACTTTTTTTATTTCAGTTTTCTTTTTCGAATGGTCTATGTAATGTACATACCAAGTTTTTTTCAACGAAATACGTCACCCAGAATGAACACTAGTTTTGAGCCCGGTAAATTTAATTATAAGTACCATGTATCTAGTTTCATAGTATGCTGCATATTGCGATTTAGAAATAGTAAATTCGTATTTATCTAATTAGGCAAACTGTACTATGTTAATACTGTGAAAAAATATATGTCAACTATATGCAAGCCTATGTAAGCATTACTGTATTGCCTGTGTAAGCACTATATTGCATTTCGGATTGATTCAACATAAAGTGGTTAAATTCTAATGCAGGTGTCAATAGTAGCTTCTGACACCCGCAGTATAGCGAGTTTTTTATTCTATATTTCATTAGATATATCTTATTGCTAGCATTAAATGCCTTATTACATTACTGAGAGTGTTATATAGTTAATTATCTCTTATTCCAAATTTCACCTACATATACGCAACAGTACCAACCAGTTTAGTTAAGGGTTGCTGATTTAATTATTTTTTATTAATTTTAAAACTATGTTATTTAATCTATTTTATTAAATTTAATGGCCATAAGCTCTTTTTGGCAATCAGGTTTTCACTTGAAAGAGACAGGTGTTTTAAATAAATTTGAGTATTATTCAAAATTAAAAATACAGGTAATTAATTTATCGAGCTGACATTTATAGATAGTGTGCATAAAGATTTTTATTTTTCTGATGAACTTGAAATTTTTAATCTAATTAAGTGAGCAATTATTGACATTTAAGTATAATTTTTATTACAAATGGCTAAGATTAAAAGTCAATTTTCCAACGCTCGTTGCTAAAGATTGACAGCTGTTTTATGGTTTCTCATTCCACATCTGCTGACCAAGATTGAGAAATTTTGAAAGGGAAGAGTGAGAAATTTTGAATGGGTTACACTATGTTTGGCTAGGTGGCGCATTAAAACCGAAAGGCTAAAGTTTAGGTGAAAATAGAATCTTATTTGTATAAGTTTGTTATTGGCGCGGGTATTGGAAAATCTAACCTGTTTTGTGGTGTTGGATGGGGCTTGTCCCTTTAAAATACAAAGTTAGGCTGGTCTACTGATAACCCTCCAAATTTAGTTTCGCCAGAAAATGTCAGCAAAGACAGACTAGTGAATAATCTTATTCAAGTCAAAGAGAGACAGAATTTTTCAACTGAGAGACTTCAGACTACTTGAGAAGTTTCGACTTCAGAGGCTCACTCGTGAATTAGAGACGGTCTTGAGCGTATTTGCCAAGAGAGTCTAATTCTTCTTTAATGACTGCCACAGTTGTTAATTAACACTCACATTCTACTTAATGGTAGTTATATCTTAAATATCTACTTCAAGCTAGACGTCAGATGTGCCCAAGCTATTTTATCGCCAACCGGAGAAGAGAACCATATTAACTAATAATGGTTTTGCCGCTGCTGAGTCTACTACGATCTCAAATGCCGGACAGAACCTTGATTCCAAATTGTTTTCCACCCAGGAGTGATCTCGGGGGGTCTTGCAGGCACGGATATTCCCAGTATTCGTTGGAAGAGAGCTGCGCAATAAGTATCTTCCGCCGGTGAATTTTCACGCAACCATGCTCAGGTCTTTTTTTTTCGCTGTGATGATTTAAACAGCAGTTCATCCACCATCTTAAGATAAGTGTTGCTTTCTTTTTTTTCTACCTCTGCCAAGTCATTAATTTACGATAATGAAATACTGCGTATAAATCTGTAATTGTTGGAGAGAATTCTATTCTACCAACCATTAATGCATAATAATGATGTCCTGCACTTAAGTCTGTAATTGCTAAAGAAAAAGAGTCTTCTGTTAGAACCGGTTGAATGCAGTGTAAAAAAATATTTATATGAATATTGAGGTTTAAGTATGTGATTTAAAAAAAATTATTAATCTTTTTCATGTAAATTACTGCAGTGTTTTTTAACGAAAATTTATCTTTGGCGTGTTTTACTTTAAAGCAATCATAAAATAAATAATTTATTCATGATTAAATGAAATATGCATTATACCATCCTTGTTAATGAGTTGATTTGATTTATTTTAATTACCATCAGACACTCTTGCTAATCAAGGTTGCTGTCAAAACTTCCAGGTTTTATTATTTTCACAACACAAAACAAAAATCATTTTTACTAGCTTTAATAATCACAACACATTAAGGTGTTTTAGTTTGGGTTTGTTAAAAACCAGAATGCTCATAAAATTTATCATTAAATATAGAATCAAATCCGCTTACAATCGAACTCATTTCTATCTTTCTGTATTGTTACATCGAACTTAAAATACACCATGTTGCCAAAAAAATAAAACATATGCGCCCAGAAAGAATGAGCCACAATTTCGAAACTCGGTAGTAGTATAGTATTCGACTAGATCAACAAATGATCAAACTGCAGCGAAAAAACAGTTTTATTTAAGAGTAGCAGTAGTGCAAAGAATGTGAAAATCAGTAGGTAGTAAAGTCAACTTTGGCAGGTATGCAGGTTGATACTCGGTTGGGTATGGAGTTTGTAAGTTGCCAATGCCGCTCTGCGGTAGAAGGGGCCACAAATGGAACAATTTGTCAACCAGTTGGGACGTATCTGTACACGGCTGAATTTTCCTGCCCAGCATGTCCCAAATATGTCTGATAGGCGACAGGTCGGGAGATCTATCAGGCTAGTAAAGGACATTATCACGTTGAAAACATGTTGGGAAAGTAGTGCTGTATGTGACCGAGCATTGTCTTGAAAAGCAGAACCTGGATGACTTGCTACCGTAGGTAGTAAGAACGGAGGCAAAGTGTCTTCAGTGTATCTGCAAACAGTCAGAATACCTCGTAGCACGACTAATGGTGAACGGCTGTTCCAGCTGATCGCTTCCCAGACTGTCACACCCTGTATTTCTGCCCGTGTGAGCTTGATAATAAATGGTAGATTGTACCGCTCATCTCTCTGTCTCCACACACGTACTCCGCAGTCACCAGCATTGAGAGAAACGCGCGATTTACCACTGAAGATCACATTTTTCCAATCGGACACTGTCCCTCTTGAATGGCAGCGGCACCATGCAAGACGACACTGTTTATGCTAGAGTGTCAGTTGCACAAGATCTGAGCCCAGCGTCTCCTACTTTGCGAATTGTGCTCTTGGATATCCCGGGGTCCCTGCGAGTTGGCAATGGTGTTGAATCGATGATAGCGTAACTGTTGGTGGGGATGTGGGAGCTTTTTTAATTGCGAGATTATGTCGCGCATTGGTGGCTCGGGACCTCTCTGAGCCACTACGGCGGCTGACTGTGCGTTCGCTGAGCCACTTGTTCCAATAACGAATAACGACCACATCGTTTCTACCAATATGAAGGCCGATCCACCTGTTCGACCAACTGGCCTCTTTTAGGCTTATGATGCACCCCTTATCAAAATCTAACAACTGTTCGTAACTCTGTCGAGTACATCTTAAAGGTATTTTTCATTACAATGTCGTGTATCCAAGCCATTAGCGCGGATGTAAATGCTCATCACTCGCTGCACCTGTTCTTTACGTTTTACCACCTGCATATTTCAGACACGCGTTGTGTCGCTCCACAGTGCTGATTAATGCTGCAAGTTTAATCATTTACACAGCTCAGCAAACCACATTTGTATTCAGCGTTTTGTAATTATGGCTCAAATTTTCCGGGTGCATATATTTGTTTTGCAACAGAGTGTAATTACATTTAAAAAACTGTAGTAGAAAAATGTAAGATTAAAAATATTTAAATCTTATACCAAATCACGTTCAAAACCTACGTCCAATTTACTGTAGGACACACGGCGAACTGCCATTTTTCAGGTTCAGCGGCTTTAATCACTTAATCACTGGTGGGTCACATGAGGGAGAAGTAAAGTGATATTGAAAAATGACTGCTACATTTAACGGTTTATCTCGAGTATAAAAGATGACATAGAAACAAAAACAAAGCTTTTCTTTTTTACAATGAAGAAATGAGGAAGTACGAGTGATTAGGTTGCTAACTGACAATTCATCGTTTTACTGGGGCGATATTATGAATGACTTAATAGCTCACCTCTTTGGTGACATCTGACAGAAGTCGGGGATTTGGGAGAAGTTCTCCAGTGACGGGATCCTTTCGCGGTCGGCCACCGACTCCTTTGCGAATGATACTGGCCATTTCTGAGCCCTAAATATGAAGTATAAAATTCTAAATTTAAAATATAAATAAAAGATTATATCTTAACAAGCATTCTCAAGTACTTGAAATAATTACTGAATTTTTTTTGTCCAGAAATAGGTCATTATAAATTCATAGGTATCGCTTTGTTGATCCATAAGAAGTTGAGTAATGGTGAAAGCTTTATTTTATTCAAGTAACTGCTGGAACGTTTTCTAGAAGCTTTTTTAACAAATTCATAACTATAACTCGTAGCGTATATGGTTTGGGATTATTCCTTTTCGGCGTTAGAATCGATGTGAACGCACAAAATACTGATGGCTTCGCATGTAGTTCAAGCTTATTTCAGCCAAATCTGACACGCTGTTTTATATGATAAAAAGTTTGTCTAATAGTATTATTTTATGTCTTATTTTACTACAAAGCAAAATATTTTAGGAAAAGGATATGGCTGGATTCATTTATTTACTACTAAGGTAAGTAATTTAACAAAAATTCCTTGATAAATTACAAACTTAACATTGATTAAAATAATTAGTAAATTAAATATGTCAAGGAAAACATTAATTTCAGAATTTACTGTGAGACGTTTTAGAATAAGATAGACTTCTGTACGATTTCAGCATCCCATTATACGTTTTTAAAGAATTGTTTCACATTTCTGAAACCCATTCTACAACGAATAGAACGCTCATGAGCAAATCCAAAATTTTGTTTAACTTTAAAAGCAGTAACACATATGATAAACTAATTCTCCCTTTTAAAAGCTTAATTATCAAACACTTTTTTAACATAACTGCGCCAGTTTCATAAATCCATTATTCATAGTAATCGTGACCAAGAAGGTGCCACTCAATGAAACTTGGAGAACCAGTTTGAGTTCCACCTGATTTTTTTAATCTGATATACCAATGAATTTCTTGTTTTTCTCTGAAATCAAGGCTTTGACCAGCAAGGCAGGGTTAAGCTTTGAGGTATACGATTACTTTTCAGGAGGATCCAATGCGTTTGAAAAACCTGTCAATGATTTTCATTCAGTACAGCAATGGCTACATCGTCCAAAACAGCATTTTCCAACCCTTTTACTCTTATCAAACCTTTGTAATCATATTGATGTCTCCAGAAATCTACGTAAAATAATAATCTATCATTATCAGTATATTTCTTTTTCTTTTTTATTTAGTTCATATAGCATGTATTTTTATTATACAAAGTTTCGGCCTGTCTACGCATACAGACAGGATAGATAAATTTACGAAATTTCATTTTTGTATTTCTTTATGAAATCTACAATTTTAAATAAGGTTTGTAAAATAATAATCGTATGAATACGTCAAATTGATTTTGCAGCGCTTTTATTCATTTTCCAATCATAGTTGAAATATTTCCGAAATTAGGCCTCTATCACAATAATCGCAAATGGTCTTTATGGAACGGACTTTTTCTTCTCTTCTGGGAAGTAATTTATCCTAAAGAGGAGATAAAAACAAGCATGTTGTTTAACATCTATCAAACGCATGCGGATATAAAATAGAGGAAAGGGATTAAGAAAGGTGCAACCACACTCCACACGTGCAATAAGCAAAAAAGGATAGAAAAGTTAAAAGGAAGCATGCGAATTGTATAAAAACTGGCAGATTACACGGATTAAAAATAAACTCAACTATTCAAATAAGAGAAAGGAAAAATTACGTAATAAAAAACTTCAGTATAATGAAGCAACAGTTAGTACTGCATAATCACGTTCTAGCCATATTGTCACACCTGGTGAATTATTTCATCAAATGCATCAGGATTTTGTAGTTGCCATGTACTGGAGTGCAATAACCAATACAAGATAAACATTTTTCTTAGTTTCTTTAATTACTTTTTTATATAACATAAATTTACACTATTAAGTTTTTAAATACATAAGATAAATTTACACTACTACGTTTTTAAAATGACTTATTTCACGTAAATGAAATTCTTCAGAGATTGAAAAACTTCAAAAATATTACTTAGAAATATCTGTGCTTGTTTTGCTTACTTGCAAATCTAATGTGTTGAATGACAGGGAAGTATTGTGAATTAGAGTTCAGGTGATGAAAGAAAATAATTTTCCATAGTTCTCTTGAAATCTAGCCAGAATTATTAATATGTTCTTACATATTTTTTACATTTAACTTCTCTAAGAGTTTTACATATAATATTTATTCGCATATTTTTTCTTCCTCTCCTAATTCAACTGCTTGAAAATGAAGAAGATGAAATTAGGCAATGTGACCTATTTCTGAAAGTACGGTTTAAATGAAGAACACAGCACATATAAATAGACGTATTAATAATACCGTTCTCAGACTACAACAGTTATGTTTCCGTGACCTGATTTAGTAAAAATGTACAAAATTTAAATTTGTATATATGTCCTCTATACACTTGTGTATTTAAATCCGTATGCATGTGACTTAAAACTACTCTCACCCGTTAAAAAGAATTGGCAAAAGCATTGAGTTTAAGGGCACTTTTATTGAAGGATATACCAATTTAAGTATTTTTTTTTATTGATTTAAGAAAAACTATTTTAGATAAAATTTTTCAGAATTTAACTTTTCTGCAAACAGGAACATAGAATCCAAATTGTTTCGTTCATGCTTTTTTTTTAAATAAAATGTAACTTTTAAAAATCTGAATTCGTAAATTTACGTTCGCAACTTTTAAAGAACATTTGTATACGTTCACCAAAGCTATAACTAATGATATCTTGGGTAGTTTTGACTACGTGAAAACGCTTTTTACGTTAATTAATGCAGTTACAGAAAACAAATTGTTCATTGACCCTTTCTGTCGCTTACATTGTCAGTGTAAAAACTTTCGTATACTTTTACTAAATGTAGACCAAAATTGCAGTAATCTGTAACTTCTAGTAAAATACTAGTATAAATACTAGTCGTATTTATTTCTGAAGCTAGGAAATGTAAAGGATCTGCGACGAATTGTTCAAGAGATATTCTGTTATGCAGTCATTTTGTAATGCGGTGTATACTATTAGTGTCAAAGTACTGGATGATAGAAAAAAGTATCTTAAACACTGATGGACTTTAAAAAAGGAAAGAAGCATTTAATACACAGAAAGGAAAAATAGAAAGAAGAGAGGACGTGCGAAAAGGTGAACAGGAGTTACCGGTGCTCCTTTGGACATCCTTTGCGGGGGGCGAATGCGAACAATCTAAAACAATGAATTAGATGCATGAGAAGTAATTCGGATATATCTTTGTCACCAGATCTTTGTTTATAAACTAAATAGTTATCATTCTGCCAGACTGAGCATTTTAACTATTGAAGATTAATTTTAATTATAAAATGCAATAAAAATTTAAACACTGCGTTCAATACCAAAACTGACGGAAATTCAAAATAATATTTTAACGCATGTGGAGAAACAAATTACTCCGTAGATAAAATGAAATCAATTTATATTATAATAATTACTTTCATTAGTAATATGAAAAGGCAAAGTATTTCCATTTCCGTTACCGATGTGAAAAGGCTGCGGAACACAATATTGCCTTATTTGTTTTAATTAGATAGCCCGCGAATGCTTGTCATGCTTAATTTTGCTGATTTTAAGTTTTTACGTCGTATATATGGAAGTATATACACACAACTCACGTCCGTTTCAAGTGAAACAAAGTAATAGAATTAATTTCTGTGGGTTTTAAAATAGCTTTTTAAAGTTATATATTGAACAAAACTATCTTTTACATAAATCTTTATCTTTTACTTAAATCAACGAGAATTTTTGTTTTGTAAATAAACGAGAATTTTCTGTTTTGAATTATGACTTCAAGACAAACTTAATTTTACTTAGCCTAGAGAGACGAGTGAACCTGCCTGATAAGTGGAATTTTAAATATTGGGTACTTGGATAGCTGGAGTTCTAAAGAATTCGAATTTCTGAGTTTGAACATCAGGCATTTAAAAAATAAATTTTTTCCCGTTATATTAAGTGTTCAAAATCTACCAACTTAGAACTTCAACAAAATATATTATAATGACATAAGATTAAGCACAGAGAAGTTATGCAAAATCTTCATCTTGAGAATGAAATGGATGCTTCAGCTTAACAGCAAACCCTTTCGCCGAGCCGACTAAATTTCTGATATAAATTTTCCTAAATTCTTAATTTACAATGGCGGCTGCTTTAGCAGTTCTTATCTTCTAAATCAGGGATGTCCAACCCTTGGCCCATGGGGCGCATATGACCCACCCTGTAAAATTTTGAGGTCGCTCGCGAAGTTTACGAAATTTGTGAAATATAGAACAAAAAATTGTGAGTGCTTTTTGATCTACTTGTGAGACAGCGAATATTTTTTTCCCTTTTTCTTCTTTTTTTCGCAAATGAAACTCGCGAAGTTCACGTAACATAATCGCATGCTTTTTTAACTGACGAAAACCCTGCGACATCAGTTTCGATGCGCAGATACATAAATACAGTATTATTCAATTGCTTTATTGATTACTGTTTTTATAATTATTTATGTGTAATCATAAATGATTAACCATTCGATTGTTAATTTATGAATAATAATAAAACTATAATAATAAGGTATTCTGTTTTGAATTTTCGTCTAAATATTTATATATATGAAATTATTTAATGTAGATTTGGAATTTAATATTTAAATTAATGAATTAGTTTCTTAATTATATATGCACTCACTTCCAAAAGTTAAGCACGACGATGAAAATGCAAAAAAATCAACAAATACTGCTTTGATTGACACAAAATTCGGCAGGAAAGTAGCATATATATTTATGCATAAAACAAAATCAACAATCATATGTAGAAATGAAACCAATATTAAATTTTTGTAAGTTGTCAGATAATGCAAAGAAGAGTACAGTAAAGGACGCATGACAACACAAGAGAAGTACAGGGAAGAAAACTTTTATTGGAATTACAAGTTTTCAACGTGCCCGCTATCGCAGACGATAACGCATTGCATATCGAAGATTGTTGACCACAATGACCAACGTAATATCACATGAGAAATTTGTATAACTTCACGTTTTACGGCCTCTCTGAATTCTGACAAATCTCGTGGATTTGATATATACACCACAGATTTCGCGGTGGCCACGAAACTGCAAAGTTACGGAAGATGATTCGATCTTGAATCGTTGTACACGTTGAAAACTTGTAATTCTAATAAAGGTCTTTTTTTTCTTTTACTCGCTTGTGCAATATAAAATGCGGCTCGCCGAAATAAAATGCATTTCGAAAGTGGACCGGAAAGGCTTTTGGGTTGGACAATCCTGGTCTAAATGGAGTATGTGTATTTCAGTTCACGTGCAGTATCAGTGAAAAATATATTGCTTCATTTCATCTTTTTGTTTTTACTAGGAGCCGATTTAAAATTTTGATTTCGAGAAAACTCAATTATCTCTTTGAAGATTTCTACCTAATTATCGTAACCAGGCCACCTCCTTAATTTTCCTTCTCTTTAATAACAGGTTCAGGCAGACATACAGACAGAAAATGTCTTTTACATAAAATAATTTTTCGCCTTTGATATTAAGTGAAATAAAATAACAGAATTAAAATTATTTTTAATATGTTACTCTGAAAGTTCTAAAATTAATTTACTCACACAAGTAAATTGTCTTGTATACGTTCTAACAAAAATCTCTTATTATATGATTGGCTTAGATAATACCACATAATTTATGTCTGAGTGCGTAATCATTAAATGCTTTTCCGAAGTTTCGACAAATAAAATAAATTACAGAAAATTAACTCTTACTGAACTATCAAATATAGCCAACAACACAATATCATGAAGCTGTTTTGAACTTGTCGCGTTTATGATTTATGGATTGCTATAGATTGAGATGAATTCACATTACCCTACAACTTAATAATGAAGTATGCTGAAAATGACTCACCGGTTCATGAATTTGTTGTCGCTCCTCTTCATCTTTTTTCTTCTTTTCTTCCATTTCTTTTTCTAAAGTTAAACAAATTCCATTTAGCAGAAGTTACAGAATGCCATTACAGATGTTATAGAACCTTTCGTCCACGCGGAGTATTAATCTCGACACCTTCAGTTGCTTTATATCATTCAAAAACTTGAATGAATTTGTTTGCAGACTCGACGAAGACTTATGTGAGCGATGTTTGGAGAATATCTCAAAGAAGATGCATATGAAACCGATCTATTATAGAAAAGTTGCAGGGAAACTATCCTTTGAAGTTTTGAGAATTACCGAGCCCGAGAAAAGATTCGCAAGTTGAATTCGTATGTTGAAAATTTTGTAGGATGGAAATTAATATTTCTGCTTTTTATGCCTCTGGTGTACAATTACCTTTCGTGTGAAATATAACACACCAAATAAGGTTTACGTTATGTGCTTGCTCTATCTGCTAGCTTTCTCGACAGAATCTGGTTTCACGCATGGTTTAGTTTGTGGTTAGGGACACTTAAAATTGACAAAAGCGGGGGTACATCTTTGGAACTACTTTAGAATTCTTGTCTGCATTCTTTTTTTTTTTTTTTTGAGAAATCTAATGGAAAAACGTGCCAGATGATGATTGTAGAAGCTATAGTGCTGTCTGTTATATAAGCAAATTGGAGGAACTTCACATTAAAGTTTGCTTGTGGAAGAACTTTTATTCATACGAAATAATTGTAATAATGCTATAATGTTATTAATTCAATAAATATAAAAAATATATATCCATGCCGCCCAAACGGTATAGTGGTTAGCTTCGCTGACTGCTGTGCCGAATGGCTCGGGTTCGAATCCTGGAGAAGGCATGGATGTCTGTAAATGTACAGTGTCTGTGCGGCATGCGGGCACTCTAAAAATGCGGCGAGCCGAAAGTCCTCTCGAGAGGTTGCGGTAGGGGAAAGGGGTGGGAAACCCGTGGACCCGTCCCCTCCCGGGGTGCTCTCTATCAAAATTGGGAGCGGAACTGAGCTAAATCGCGCTGTCACCTGTAAGGTGCTCAAGGTTGTTGCCAACGGCAGGCGTAAACTTGCGCTCCTTGCCACGAGGAATTTCGTGGGCTTGGGCTGACTATAGGTCAAGTGAGCAGTAGCAACAACAACAATATATATATATAAAAAGTAAGAAAAATTACGAGAAAAATCATTTCTTTTTTCTGGCTTAAACTGCCCCAATTTCTAAGAATATTTTCAGCTTTTCTAGGAATAATATTCTCAGAACATTTAACAGTTGAGAAAACATCTTTCTAAGAAAATAGCCATAATTTAAAATTAAAATACACGAAATTTAGCAGTGCTTAAAATTTATTTAAGTACTTTTAATACTGTCATATATATCATACATGTAATCCTATTTATCCTAAAAAGTTTCAAGAAATACTTTTTCGTACATCTTGATATGTGCCCAAATCACGACTGCAGCAATTACAATCAAGAAAACATGTCTTTTTCCCATTTGGGACTTAATTTGAAAGAGGAAAGTTCTTGAATGGTTAGAATATCAAATTAAATGAAGGGACATCTCAAGAGTATAAAAAACCTTTTTTACGGTAATATTATGGAGGATAGTTACAGTTACCAGAATTTATAACTTGCAGGGGATTTTGATCTCGTTTTGTTCCATTTACTTTCTCAGATCACGAGACTAGAAACTGCAGCAGAATTACTGCTTTGGAAATAAGGCATAGATATTTTTCTACTCATTCTCTTTTTGATCTATGAGTGTATTCAAAGGATTGATCTTAATCTTTATTTCATTAAACGTTTTCTTGAAACTTACGGCAGTTTTGACAAATGTAGGTAATCAAATAATCACTGAGCATATTTCCACTATACCTTATGTATTTGATAAAGTGCAGGGTTTTTTTTTCAAAGCGCTATTCTCAATTCATTCTGCTAATTTGAGTTTATGTTCCAGTGTAAAATGAAAAATATGAAATAAAATGTTCCTTTAACTATTTAACAAATACAAAAATAAATAAATAAATAAAATCTGAAAAAAAAAAGAAATAATTTAAAAATTACAAAAAATAAAGAATTAAAAGTAACAAAATTTGAAAAGTAGAAATAAATAAATAAATAAACATTATTAAACGCAGTTGTTGTTTTTTTATGTATCATATTTAAAACTAAATAAATGCTATGAAATAAATAAATAATAAATATATAAATGCTATGAAAATGAACATGTTATGAAATGGATATAAGCACAACTTAGTCGAAATTCTTTCTGTAATTAGAAGTGGATAGAACTTACTTGAACCTTATATTCGTATAAGCTATTATTAATAAAACCCATATCATCTTCAAACTGAATAATTATTTTATTCCTTTATTCTAACAAATTTGAGCATTCTGGAAGCAATCTGAATAATTTAAAGCCATTCATCAAATCTTTAAATAAAAAATTTGTTTATGACGCTATGATTTCACAACCATCGTAATCATAAGAAGCATTTATAGTTAAGGTATTTTTCAAAAGGAAAGCTAAATTTCATTTACCTATTTATATACTTATATTTGAAGATTGGAACAAATCTCTTTTCAATTGTATAATTGTTAAATCGGAACTTGAGTTATTCTGAACGTGAAATGGAAAGTTAATAAGCTAACTTAATAATACTCAGTAACAATAAAAATCAGTCAACGCGATACTTACCTAATGTATTTTTATATTCCATTTTCGCTTCTTTACTTCTTTTTTTCGGATGACCCGTGAGTGACCACCCCTACGAAATTCAAATGAAAAAATTAATTAAAGCTCACTAGGTATATTTCTGCAATACATGTAAACAATTTTACCTAATAATATTTTTTTTCAATTACTGTTGCGAAATTGGAACAAATTTTCCAAAAACAAACGCTAAAATTCTTTTTGATTCCTTGATCTTGAATTTATTCTTCTTAGGATAAAGAAAACATTATCAAACGCAGTTCGAATTGACTTAAAGTAACATAAAAATTAAATATTTAAGTTTCTTTGTCATACAAAAGATACTTATTCGCAAAACTGAGTACTTATTTATCTAAATATATATTAAGGTTATTTATTAGAATTTCTGAAATAAACTCTGGAAATGATACGTTAAGCTCAATTAAAAAATTTTAATGGAAAAATTCACCACTTTTATAAATAGCTGTTACTTATTAAAGCTATTTATTTAAGAGTTTAACATGATACTGTATCGATTGAGTACATTGACTAAAATGCTAGAATTGTTATCAGGTACAAACAGAAGTTAGCTAATACCTCTGTAGTATCATAGGTGATTGGGGTATTGTTGAAATTAGCTAACTGTTAAGCTTCCCGCCTCTGGATGAAAATCCATCAATCTCCCCTACTACCAACTTTTGGAAAGCATTTCCGTTCAACGTGTCTTCTGAGTACCTCCCTGTTGCATTGAAACTAAACGCTTACTCCCTGCCTTCTCGGGAATTCAAACCCGGGCTCTTCGTTACGGCAGTCAGTGACACTAACCATTACGTCGTCTGGGTTCACTATTTCTGACATACAGACACAGAAATTATCACGAGTTTAACTTTATTCGAGCTCATGAGAAGAATTCCTAATAATTCAGGGCCGTCACTGAGATTTCTGCTTCGGATGCAATCTCTTTAGTTCAAATATAAGTTAGTGATATATGAAATATCACAGTATAAATTCTGGCGCCTAGTGCCTTTATCATCTCCTTTCCGCAGTTCTGTAGCTCAATATGATGGCAAGCGTTGTTTATCAACTGTTGGCCCTGAGTAGTTTTTGGTGAAGTTAAAAATATGATGCAGTCCAAGAATATTATAATAAAACATGATACGTATTTACAATAATTGTCTGTATTTAAAAAGAAGTTTCATTATTATAATAAATACTTTTGAACTCGCCGTCTACATGAGTATGTACTCTATTCATTAATAGTGTATATTGGACAATTCGCTCCGGAGCTGCTTCAGAGAGCCGATTCCCTTTACTGAGAGAATGCAGAGTGATTTTAGAAAACAGAGTTGCAGCTCTTTTACAGTTCACAGAGAGCTCTTGTTGGAAGAGTGCCAGGAATATAGATGTGCCGTTCATTCACGAACCGATTCAGCGAACTGAGCGAACGAACTTGTGAATCCCGAAAAAGAGAGGGGCTTTTGTTGGAAGTGCGTCAGGAAATATAGATTCCCATTTCAAGTTGGAAAAGAATGTTTATCCTGCTGTGTTAAAAGTGAGTTTAATAGTTATTATTTTCTATTCAGAAAATTTTTTATTCTAAAATTTTGTTATTAATTCAATGTAGAAACGATATTTTAAGGAATCTCAAAGCTACAGCTGAAAGAAATCAGTTTAGAAAGTTCTCTTTTGATTGAGTTGATTCTTCCGATTTCGCTGATTATTCGTTTCTTTGCTCCATCCTCACGAATTGCTCTTGAGTCATGCCACTTTTGCGAGGTTTTTCATCAAATATACCGTTAGTGAGCGCTGAGTCATAAAAAGAACAGATTCAGTTCAGTGAGCGAATGGTTCTGGTCAAATCCCTTAAATCTAGGCATTTGAAATAAAGGAAATAAAAACATTAAGAGACTCTACGATGGAGACCATATACATCTATCCTTCTGGTTACTGGAATATTTGTGCTCATGTTCGCTACGTCTGCAAAAAGATAGTAGCTATGAGCTGTAAGAAGGCTCTAAGGCTCTTTTGAAGAGCATAATTCACATCGTTATAAGGATTAGAGAGCAAAATTATCGTATTTAACATTTTAAAGTAGCGTGCTTTACTGATTTCGGGGCATCTGATGCTTTTTAAGTTGAAAGTGAATAAAATTAAAGTTAATGCGTACCAATTTCTCTTCAAAAGGCTTTCCATCTTCTCTTACAAAAGGAGCTCCAGCTCCCGGTTTGCCCCATGGATTGTATACATCATTGGAATCATCTATGTGAGGACCTGAAACGTGAGTTACGAAGACGTTTCAAATTATAATTCTTAATTTTTTTTCAAAAAGGATTTTTTAATATACAGGGAATGTATTTAGAGATAAAAGGGGGTTAAAAAGAATAATTAAATTGCACGAGTGAAATTTTTGAGCAAAACTGAATATTTGTGTCTAAAATGCATTTGTTTCATTATGATTAGAATGGAAAGTTTTGTAACATATTAAGAATATAAAGACGATTCCTTAAAGAATGCTTATAGGATGACATTATATAATACAAGAAAAAGAACACTAAAAGAAAAAAAGTAATATATTGTGATCAGGAAAAATGAAAATAAAATTTTTACGTTGTCAATCCGGAGAAACTCACACTTGAAATGCTATCTCTGTTATCATAAAATGTAGAATCTAAGTGAGCTCATCGTTATGTGGAAAGACGGTGACGTCTGAAACCACCAAGTTTTAAATACAATTAGATCTACATCCGAACAAGCACACTTCAAGACATGAATTTTGAATTCGAATTATTTTTGAATTATTCTATATTTTTTCGAATTTATATCTGAAAAGATTCACGAAAACAGTTAGTGCATAAGTTATTTCTGCACTTACATTGTTACAATGATGCACGCGTCTTTTATAACGTAAAGCGAAAGAAATTAAAAATTGAACAGAATAAAAATATGAAGTACATAAAAGTAGGAAAGAGAATGTTTTAAAAATCTATTGTGTAGATTTTAAACAAGTAATATTGAAGTTCTTCATAAGATATATTACTAACACTACTAATTTCACAAAATTACTCACATTGTTTTAGATGTGTTAATTTATTTTCAACATAAAAGCATTTTATTATATAACAGTTATATATTGAGAAGGAAATACGGATCAGTTAATTTATTTCCTTCAGATTTTCTCAAGTACCTTTACATTATTTTTGGTATAGAATTAGACTGATAATATTACCGAACTGTTGCACTTTACCGGTTCAACAACTTTACCGGTTCTTGAAATCAAGCCCTAGGGCACATGACATGCAGAATTCTGGACGTGGAAACTATCTCTGAAGTTAAAACGAGTACAGGAAAGGGAGAGAAATACCAGAAAGGAACAAGGCCAAAAAATCTAACAAGTTCTCGAAAATGACGAGAGAGAAAAGTATTCCATAAGGTTCCTAAGACATTGAAGGTTCAAAGACAACATCTAGAGAAAAAACAGTACACAAAAAATGGTATCAGTGACAATGCTACAATACAACAATTCTACAGCAATAAATAGAACGAAAAATACAACTCAACTTTAAAACAACAATACTACTGCAATCAGGACTACGAACTACAACACAACAAATGCAACACTTCTACGTACAATACAACACAACTTCAATCTACACACCTTCCAAAATAAAGATGCTTCCAAACAGCTTAAAATAAACAAGGCAATGATCAGATGGATTGGAAGTATAGACAGCTACCAACTGAGGAGCTAAGTGATGAAATTGTCGTCTCCACCCATGAAAGTGTGAGCTGCTAATGGCCAGATGCTGCGATCTTCAAAGAGAACTTCATAATTAAAAAACTTGAGAATAATTCACGAAGTCGCACTGTACTGCTTTGGTGAAGAATTTTTCATTGGATCTTTTGATATATTCTAGTATAGTCTCAAGTTTTAAGTCTCTGTATAAAAGTTCATTTCGAATAAGATAGTGAGAGTCTGTAATAATACGCAAAAATTTATTCTGTACGACTTGCAGTTGGTGTAGTTGATTTTGAGAAGCCGAATTCCATGCAGGAGCTGCATAGCAGAGCATAGGACGAATGCAGGTACTATATATATGCCTCTTTGTACGCAAGCTAAAATTGGAGTATTTTCCCATGATCAGGAGAAATCTAGGCATGATACCTATGGCCTTGCTTTTAACACTATTAATATGATTAAACCAAGTGAGTCGTCGATTTAAAATAATGCCTAAGCATTTTACCTTTGTGACCAATGGTACAGGTTCTTGAAAGAGGAAGAGATCCTTAAAAGTTATGTGCTTCTTGGTTTTGCTTAAGATTAAAAGTTGAGATTTAATAGCATTAATTTTCACTCGCCAATTGCTGCACCAATCTTCAACTGAGTGGAGATAATTTTGCATTTTGTCGAGCTTAGATTAGCTTTGATTGATTTAATAGCAATCGCCGTATCATCGGCATAACATGCTAGAAGAGAGTAGTTGTTCAAACCAGGTTGTGGAAAGTCCGAGATGTAGAAAAGATAAAGCATAGGACCTGGGTCCTATGCTTGGTCCTATTGGGAGACACTTGATTTAATAGGTCTTGGAGAAGACTTTTCATTTGCATGAGCAACGAAAAAAGTACGGTTTTGCAAGAATGAGAAAATCAAAAGTATAAGCTCTTGAGGAAGTCCCAATTTGATAAACTTGAAGATGAGCCCCTCATGCCAGACGCGGTCAATTGCTTTTGCCACGTCCAGCATAAAGAGCGCAACACTTTGCTTATTGTGGAATGCAGATCCAATGAGATACTTGGCGAGTTGTACTAAGATTTTTCCTAAAGCCGTACTGATCGTTAGGTAAAAGATGAAAAAAAGGTAATCTTGTAAGTATTAGGCTTTCGTAAATTTTTCCCAGCCTGGATAACAGACTGATTGGGCGATAGCCATCAGATTTAGTCGCATCCTTACCAGATTTGGGAAGGAGAAAGATCTTCGCTTGTTTCCAGGGGTCTGGAAAATAATCAAGACAAGCGTTAAGTATCCTGGCATATTTACAGATGAGATTTCCAGGCAAGTTACGAAGCATTTTGTTGGTATTAGGATCTTTGCCTGGAGCTTTTTTGATGTTAAGATATCTAATTATATTTGTAATTTCCAAAGGGGTAGTAAGTCTTGGAATATTTTGCGCCGATGGAGAATGGAGCCAGGAGTAAACATAGCTTTTCAGCACATCTTTAAAGATCCGATTCATGGGTTCCATATTAGGTGTAAATTGTTTTTCCAAATGTTCAACAAAGATGTCTACTTTATCTTTAAGAAAGTAGGCAATTTTAGTACCCGAATGTATAGGTCTATTATTAATGTTGCTTCTTTTAAGGTTTTGATGATACATCCACAAAGAGCCATTGTTCATATTAAGTTTAGAAATGAAATCTTCCTTAGTATTCGTTTTGAAATCAATAATGAGCTTCTTAATTCTTCTATTAAAAATATTTATCTCTCTTTTAAGGGCTGGGTCCCAGTTGCGGTGCCAAAGTTTCAACATTCTGTTTTTTCTTTGATAATTTCTCTAATATTGAGGGACAGATGAATATTATTAGTAAGTTGAATCGTGACAGTGGCATCTCTAAAGGCTTTCAATATACTGTCCGTGAAGATTTGGATGACAAGATCAATATCCTGCTTGGTGGAGAGCTTAGAAAAAACAGGTAGGTGCTTGATTAATATTAGACAATAAAAAGATATTAGAATATTAGAACATTTGAAAAGTAATCCAATCTGTGTTACTTCTGGTGATAGGTGGGTCTTCTTTAGAAACTCCAAGCGAAGCAATTACATGTACGTGTTCAGAAGTGAGTTCTGCCTTGACTTCTAGTGAAATTGAAATGGAAGTATTGGTGAGGATGATAACCAGGATGTCAGAATGATTTGGAAAAGCTGGGCGATAAGTGGCTTCAGTAGGGACATGTAATGCTATCGGATGATTGCAGATAAAATTGTGCAATATGCGTCCACTGGCATTTGATCTTCGACATCCCCATTCGATGTGCTTAGCATTCATGTTTCCTGAAAGAATGACTTGATGGTTGTCAGGAAGCAAATTTTGTTCATGACCATGAGCAGTGTTGGTACAGACCAAACAAGATTGAAGAGAGTTTTTAACAAGGATAGCTGCTCCTCCTCGACGTTGGGAAAGTCTATCACCTCACTCTGTCTCTCAAAATCTCTATATCCTCAGTCTATCATCTATGTGTGCGATAGTTGGACATGTACAGTTTATCGGCAGGAATGACATGAGTTGCTGAGATCATACCGATATCGATATTATATTCTATACGAAAATCCGAAAGTTCATCAGTTTTGTTTGTAATGCCTGCAGCATTCCAATAACAAAGTTTAAGTGGATTTGACTTATTGTATTTGCTGGTCAGGATTAGTATCATCTGATTCATTGTTTGCAGCACTTTGACGGACGTTTTGTGCAAGGAGTTGGATTCCTGCGCTTTTTAGGAAAGTAATCAAAGTGTTCAAATCTTCAAAAATCTTTTTTTTTGTTTCAGCAATGAGATTGGGTGAAGGGCCGCTGTTGGTTTTGATGGCTTCTGCAAAAGACTTGTTTATAATAAATCTATCTGCATATGACTTTATTTGTTCTTTTTTAACTTACTTAGGGAGCTTCTCACATCCTTTAAATGAGGCTGTATGATCCATTCTGCAATTTGCGCACTTTGCTGGTCCATCTTTGTCCTTTTTGCAAGTTCTGGAATTATGATTATCTCCGCATTTAACTCATTTGTAGTCATTATGGCAGGCTGCTTGTGAATGATGAAATCCTTGACATCGGAAGCTCTGGACGGGGCCAGTGCGTCCTTTGTGAGGTTCAACCTTGATGTGTAAGCCTAAGATTTTTGTTTCTCTAGAAATTTGCTTGGATTTTTCTGATTTTTGTAAGGTAACGAGGAATAATGGATATTTTTTGACATCATCCTTGAATCTTCTATGAGTAACGCTAATTACTTGGTAATTTTTAATGATAAATTCTTGTTTAATTTCTTCTGGATTAGTATCCAGGGTAAGGTGTCTGAAAACCACTTTGTGATTTTCTTATCCGGAAGAAGAAATGAATTTTGGTATATGGTTTTATTTTTCAGTATATACTGCCAATGTTAACTTAAATAGCGGTTTTTTCTTTCTTTTTCCCTTCTTCTTCTTCTTTTTTTCATTTGTTTCTATTGAAGAATTTGATAATAAGAGAAACAGTAGGAGTTCGGTAGCAATTATTATATATGTTAATTCTTCAGTAAAATTCCTTTTTTCTTTCTACTTATGCAAGAAAACCGGGCGAAGTTCTGTCAAAGAACATAGAAAAATGTCAAGAAAGAAGCTTGACGATAATATCTTAAGATATCGATAGGATTGAACGGACTAAATACAATGAATACTGAAGTTTCTGTACGAATTATTGGCAAGTGTTTGAGAAAATTTCCAGAAGTTAATTTCTAATGCCGTTAGAGGGCGCTTCTCTTCTGTGTAGTTAGAATCTCATCTGTTGACGATGTGGCGTTGATTAGAGAAGATGTGAGAATTGAGTATTCAATAAAAGAACTTTTTATTGTTTTTTAACTGTCTTTTCTTATAATATTATGTGGTGCATAAAGGCCAAGAAAGGCTGAATTTTGTGCCATTGTTCCTCGCAAGTTTACGTGAGCATGAGACAGTTCGGTGTTCTTTCAAGTCTGGAAGTTTAGGTTTCACATCTGGTGAATGTAATGCGTAATGTCTTCAAGGTTTCGTATGTTATTTTGCTTTCTTCAGTGTGGATGTGAAACATATTTGGATAAAAATAATATTTAGATTACTCCTAAATATGTGCTGTAATATATTAATACTATTTATTGTTAAGAAATGAATTTTATATGCTTTTAAACTCTTCTTTTTTAAGGTAGTTGAACTTGAAAGAGAAGCTTAGCTAAATGAAGATATCGGATTAATTTGAAAGATTTTTAGAACTTAATTTCGAAATGGAAATAGCAAAGACAGAGCGAATTACGATTACTAAAAACAAGATAAATTTCTAAAATCGAAACTAAAATCTTAGAAAATTATCTAGAAAAAGCACAGGTGAAAGAACTATTGAAACAAGTAAATTCGAAATTTAAACAGAAGAAATAGACTCAGGAATTGAAAATCAAATTACAGATATTAAAGGAAATCAAAATTATTAAATGTGATGAATATCATAAACAATTGATTAATTACACAAGTAAATTTGCTATTGGTAAATGCAAACTCGCTGAATAAACAACGCAGCAATCATCTATGAGTCTATTAAAATTAGAAAAACTGTTTGTTAAATTACTGTAGTTAACAATAAGGTATGACAGGGATTCTGCTGATTGATAAAGATTGTGGGACAAATCTGAGTAAATGACACGCTGAAAGGAAGATTTATTTAACACAGACAAATTTAACTACTTTTACTCATTTTAACTAGAGTAATCGTAAATGCAGTCATGGGATTTGCGCTGACAAACAAGAATTACGAAGCAGCAATATGAGCCTTAAAGCACAGACAAAAGAACTTAATCATTAATTCTCATTTAAATAATATACGGAATCTGACACCTGTTAGGAAATCAACGGATGTCTCTCTGCTTAGGGATATATTACATACCTGTCAAACAGAAAATCGCTTCTTAGAAGCATTAGGGGCTGAATTCAGAAACTTCTAGATCACTGTTTTCTCCCATGCTGATCAAATTAATATATCTCAAGCTATTGTTCTAGAGATCACTAAAAAAACTCGAATCAGACGAAGATTAAAAGGTCTGAAAAATAATTAGTACAGTAGAGTCCTGAAAACTCGGGCTAATGTGGACCGAAGGCTGACCGAGTTTGTGAAAATGCCGGGTTACCGGAAAACGTTTTAAAAAAGAATAAGTACTAGTGATTCCTCAGAAAATACAGTACTTAAACGCATTGCTTGCTTGAGAATACAACAGTTTACAAAGAATGCATTACTGTAACTCAAACTGACCAAATACCCTTAAACAAAGGAAAATTGCGTACTTTATGAAGGAATGGAATGGAATAATTAACTAATGAGCATTAATGAATACACACTGTACAGTAATTTACCTGATAAGATAGACGTAAAAAATACTTTATGAAGTCATAAAATTGTCTATTATAAAAATTAACTAGTCGACTTTGCAAAAACTGGCTACTTTTTTTAAAGAAATGCATAATATTCTGTTGTTTTCGGCACTGCATTCTGTGTTTTGCTGTTTCATCACGAAGGCGACGAAGGAACAGTAAGTCTATTATCTACGCACTTTATTGTTCAAAATACTGAAGGGTGGTTTTGACAGCTGTTAGTCTCTCACTATGTGATATTTTAAGGGCTTGTACGATGTAGTCCTCAACGTTAACGTTTTCATCATTTTCTAGCATTTCTTCATTAACTATAATTTTCTTAGTAGCAATAATTTCTGCATCAGACATACTGTCTTGCTCAGTATCATTCTTGAACCGCTGTTCGACGTCATTTTCATTGGCTGCACATCCAAGAACTCTTTTCAGGAGATTGAGTAAGTTTATATTTTCTGCAGCATCATGTTCAACGACCTTCTTTCCCTCGTAATCAAGGAGTTTTCGCCAAGAACGAACTAGCGTTAATGACTCTAACTCGTTCCAGGCGTCTGAGACCCATTCAACAAAATCCAGTAGGTTAACTTTCTTTAAGTTCTGGATAAGACCTTGACCATCATAGTTTGCAGAAGGAAGGGGAGATAACAACTTAAGCCAATATCTTCTCTTGAGACTAACCAAAACTCCTTGGCGCATTGGCTGGCAGAACGCTATGACACCGGGGGGTAAAAGACACCGAGGGAACGCTATGACACCGGGGGCGTATGCCCCCATTTTTTAATTCTTCAACGTCTGGGTGCGAAGACATTGTCCAAAATCAGAATAGCCTTCCTTGGTAGTTTTTAGACTTTAAAACCATTCAACCGATGGAATAAATACTTCATGAAAACATTTTTTGAGAATTGCACAGCTCATCTGGGCATTTGACTGGTTTAGGTACCAAACGGAAAGTTTATCCATTTCAATGCGCTTAAATGCGAGTGGTTTCTTTGATTTTCTAATGACATTAAGTTTTCTTTTATTTTCCTATGACACCAAGTTTTAATTTGTGCTCACCTGCTGCATTACTGCATGCTAGGACTGCCAACCTCTCCTTGCTCCTTTTAAAAGCATTGGCTGACTGTTATTCCTTCAAAGCAAGACTTTTCGTTGGTAACAGTTTATAATTTAACCTTGTTTCATCAGAGCTTTTCAACTGCTCTCTGATCAAACCTCTATCTTCGATAAATTTCTGAAAGTTTTCCTTAAACTGAGACATACTCTCTCTGTCCCTAGATAACTTTTCCTCACAAATATTAAGCTGTCGCACTCCATATTGTTTCTTGCAGCGATCAGCCGAGATAAGATCCAGACAAGTCTAGGATCGTTGTTTTTTTTTTTACTTCTTGATAAAATTTCAAGGCCTTCTCTTGCAACATTAGTCCACTGCTTGGCGAGCCGTTCTATGTAAAATGCTTCATTTACCTCATTAAACTCCCTTTCGTCCATACTTTTTCCTCCTTTCAATGTTTCTAAACACATTATCTTAACACACCATGACTCGATTTCCGTCGGCTTCTTCTTTCAGTCTCCAATCATACTTTTGCCAATTCCCAAGTCCTTAGCCATTGCGCTGACACTTTCTGTCTTATCCAGTCTCTTTAATGCCCCCAACCTTTGCTTCACAGACAAGTTCACTTCTTTTCTTTTAATGAAAGATGCCATCGCAGAGTACTGTCCAGTACCCAGAAAGTTTGAAACAGCTCTGAACAATACAGTACAGTCACTTACATCGAGTTATGCAACGCGGTTAAGAAATCGACTAACCCTTTGTTTTAGTATTTACTTTTGCCTATTCCCAAGTCCTTGGCCATTGCGCTGACACTTTCTCCCTTAGCAGTCTTCTTACTTTTGCTATACCCTCCAAGCGTTACGGGTTCAGCCTTGAAATTTCAAAGTTCCTCAAAATGTCATGAACAAGTGTTATTTTCTTCATTTTAATTAAAAAATGACTCTTTCATTTTGTACCTTGATTTCTTTTCTTCCAATATAAATCCAAACCGAAATCGGATATATTAAAAAATAGCAGAAATTTTCATGTGTAACGAATATAGAAGGCAGCCTTCTACACGGAAAAATCCGGCCGTAACGCTGAGAGGGTTGTTATTTCTGTAGACTTTCCCTTGTACTGTTTTATGTTTATAGCAGGTAAATGCACTATATATTGATATATAAGTTGCCTTCTTACGTTTGAATTATTTTTATATGATCACAGTGATAAATTTTACAAAAGTATCAGGTAGACAGTGTGGAGAAAAATCTGCAGAAAGTTCATTTGTAATGCCGTTAGACGGCCCTTTTCTTCTGTATAATGAAAATCTTGTCAGCTTACAATGTGGCGTTGATAAGAGATGTGAATCATCAATGAGAAGACATGTGAATTACCGTGCCTTTCCGGGCATTCAGTAAAGGATTTTTATTATTTTTGAAATGATAGCTTTCCTTGTAATATGCATAGGGTCCAAATAGTCACATAAAATTTAAAAATGATTTTAAAAAATGCAGGAGATTCTCTGGAGATTTGCTGCCACCTAAAATATAAGATATTTTGAAACTGATTATAATTCAACTCTAATAAATTTTATGACATTGAAATCCATGAGATGAAACTGATGTTAGCTATCAGTCCAAGGACATATGTTATCATAACATATCTATTTTGAGAGAATATTTGAATCATATGACTTAAAACTATTAAGAAAGGAAATTATATTACTAAGAAAAAAGTAATAATTTTTGAGATAAAAATATTTTCTGCTTACATATCGCATTCAAAACATCATGATTTCTTTTTAAGTGGTATGTTAGTTATAATATACTCAACGTATAAAAATTTTAAAAAATGTATATTATTGCACGTATAAAATGGAATGAATCACCATATATAAAGCATAGAAATAGACTTAAAAATTCTGCTTAAAAAGTACACATGGAGTAACAAATTTCGAAAAATGTGTAAATAACAACTTAGGAATGTCATAGGAAACAACGTTCCTTGAAGAAGAAGCTTTATAAGTATCTAAGGGCGTGTAAATTATTATCTGTATCGTACTCTATTCTTATATACATATTATTTTAATACTGAAAGCTTATTTTGGAAATTGTAAGTTAATTTAAAAAAATTACAAATTGTCAGTAATAATCCATAATGAACTTTGATTTTTCTGGTAGATCACAAACTATTTGTCATTTGGTTTAGTGTAATATTTTATGAGGTTTTAATTTTATTAATATTGGTACCGCAGGCGATAGCTCTGATAGAACACACATTGAGACATAAAGTAAACTTACAAATGCGTAATTTATTCCCCGCGGGACAAGTAAAAATCTGGCCTTGTGTTTTAAAAATTTTTGGTTAATGTACATAAAATTAGGATGACATGTAGGATTCATACAAAATTTAAAAAAAGCTCACTCCAAGGTAATTTCAACCCTTAAGCCATAAATTATTGAATCAAGCATCTTCAAAAGCAAATCTATTTCTCTTTTACTCATGAGAAATATGGTTTATCGACATTTATTACATGCTCTCATTTAGTAAGGCTGGCTTCAACTGAATATACATGGGGTGTTGGAGAGAAACCGCCTAGAGCTCTTACAGAATCGATGTTAAATTTCAATAGACAAGATAACTACAGTGGCATATGCCTTTTCTTTAAAAGGTAACAGAGCAAAACAAGATGATTCTATTACTCTTTTCGAATATGAGTGAAGTGGTTTCAATGTCGTTTTTCGTATATATGTTTTATTAATTGATATCAACTGAAGGCAAAGAATGGGCAGCCAAAGAACAACTTCAACAGCATTATTTTTGCTTCTTTCTTGTTTTTTCTACCGTTCACAGAAACATACCAGATCACATAGAATTTTTGTCGATTTATTTTTTCTCTCGGTTTACAGTCGCTTGCATGCTGTTAAAAGTCCTGTGGAATTATGTAAGTGTTACAAATGCAATGAACAATCTTCTGCCAATTATGTCAGAAAGACTCATGTAGTTTGTTGATTCGTTTTAGGATTAATATAAGTGCAATAAATCTTATAACGAATAATCAGTCATATAGCAAAAAGACATGGCATCTAATAAAGTGAAACGTCGGTGCGCAATTTTGAAAAACACAATTTAACGAAAAAATGCCGAAAATTTCGTGACATAAGCCAGGAAGTGATACTAACATAATGATTGCCTCAAAGCTTAGTTCTGCTTTAGGATGTTTCGAGCTAGAAATATGACATTCGAAGAAGCCCGTGTACATGTATGTAAGAATATGTATGTAATTGAGTAATCTGCACAAATTCTTTCTTATCGGTAAAAGGATAAACGATCTCTCAAATCTGGTATATAAATGTTACTTGTAATAGGGAAGAACAGCTACTTGGTAGATCACCCCAACAGTCAATTTTGGTTACCATATTTCTCTTAAACTACTTGAAACACTAATTAAATATACCTACTATACATGCCAAAGCACACCAAACTCTGAAATTATTTTCTTATAAAATTTGCGCTTCATTTTATTAGAAGTCCTTAAGTCAATTAGGAAATGTTAGTATTGTAGAGACACTAAGCATTTTTTATGCTGGAGAACTGAAAAATGAGCAATGTCCTCGCCGGGACTCGAACCACGGACGTCTCGAAAACGCTTCGGACGTGCTGATCGCCACACCACGAAGGCACACCAAGAAAGCGGGAGAAGTATCTTGTAGTATTAGATTCAAGCAGGCAATATTTTGTTTTAAGACAACGAAAATATTTTGATCATATTTTTGAATGAATAAATAAAAATAAATCTAAATCGAATTTTGAACAGATAGCTTCACCACATTGCATTATCATCGGCCAGAAATGCGTGAATAAAATTTGAACTCTATAGCTGATGAGTAAGTATGTTAAAAATCGATGACAAAATTCCACTCGTAATAAAACACCAAGAATGAACTAAATAAAAACTTATAATAAAATTAGAAGTTTGAAGGATTTGATGACAACGCACTTATTTTTCTTGACTGCTTATTTCTTTTGATTCTGCTGAATAGGGAACAACATAGATTGCCATTATAAGTTCGAAAGACCTAAAACACCGTTTTATGTTCCATTAACTATTACGTGACGTTTCGCAGTGCATAATACAGCACAATTAATTGATTCTTCCATACTTTCACAGTCACCTCACGTAAACGACCTTTTCGTAGTATTTTCTTCCGAGTTAGTACGAAACTATTTATGAGCTCAGGAATATTCAGTTTCTTAGACATTACGAAAGCGTCACCTATAAAATTAAAGCGCAATGATACTAAACTTTATTCTATTAGTTTTATTCTTTTTAAAAATGTTGTGCTTTAAATAAATATAATTATGCTTGGATACTTGCTACGAAGATGTACGTAATTACAGCTAAATTTAAGATAAAAAAGTTAGCCTGAGTCTAAAGATTATTCTAAAAAAGTAGTTTTCCCAGTACCCAGAAACTTTAGGTATTACAGGTAGCTAAGAACCGCTCCAGCGGCTAGAATAAGTGGTTAATTCTCCAGAATACGTACAGATTCCTCACAGATTCCAGGTGACAAAAACCATGAAGTCTGATAAACAAAGAAAGCTCTCTTTTGTCTGCTTCATGATTTCGTTCTTCTTTATATTGCCGCCCGAACAGCATTACAAAAATTGCAGTTTTTCCTTAGAAGTTGCTATAAGAAGATAGCCGTCCTTATGCAGGTATACATGGAAAGAACTCTTGGCAAGTACATAAGATACAGTTTTCTATAGTGGCGGAAGCGAATAGATGGAATCTTCAAGCTAAGCTCTGTCATCTCGCTGCTTCTCTGAGAGCAGACGCAGCGTATATCCTGCAGACTCTTTCCAAAAACCAGAGACTAGATTTTGAAGCTCTATCCGGCGCACTGAAGCTGCGCTTTGGGGAGAAATGCTTGAATGACTACAGCAGGCTTCAATTAAAATCCTCTCAACAGAAGCCCACAGAAATACTCTAGGAGTTCGCCACGGATGTTGAAAGGCTGTCCCAACTCGCCTTTTCGGAGTGCCCGACGGAAACAAGGGAAATCCTGTCCCTGCAATACTTTATCAACGGCATCCGGGATCCTGAAATACATAGAGCTCTGCGAATGGCAGGTGTCAAGGAAGCGCTCTAGCGTACTCCATGAAATTCGAGGCAGCACAACAAGCTACTCGTAGAGATCGCCACCCAGTCATAGCTGTGCGAGTCCATGAGCCAGTGGATCAGTTAATGGCTCGTTTAGATGATTTATCCAGAGAAGTCAATGCCTTCTAATAAGAAATCGACCGTAAAGTGCCGGAACTACGGTACTTTAGGGCACGTGCGAAGGAACTGCAGAAAACTCCAGAGTACGGAAAATAAGACGGAAGATATAAAGAGACAATTAAATGCCATTGGATGGAAAAGAAGTGAGAAGAAACCAAAGTGCTGGAACTGCGGAGCTAAAGGCCACGTACGAAGGAACTGCAGAACACCCCGGAGTACGGAAAATAAGACCATTTTACAGCAACGACGTAGGAAGCAAATTAAAAATCATATCGCGGAGCACAGTTTGAGCGATAGTGAAAAACATATTTTAAAGCGTTCAAGATTTCTGCAGTGAATGGCAATAGTAATGGACTATCCATTAATGGGCATATCGATGGAGTTCTTTGCAATATGATCATTGACACAGGAGCTAATGTTACCCTCGTTCGGGAAGATTTAGTTCAACGATTTAAAGATAAGCTGATTTGAACACCATCCTGTGTTATCCTCCAGACTGCGTTCGGTGAGAAAATAGATATAGATGGGAAGTTAAACGCGAACATCACGCCTAGAAGTCCAGCCTACCATCACACGGCATATGTGACGGATATTACAGATCCTTGCATACTTGGATTAGACTTTTTAAGAAAATACAATTTTTTCTTAGCCTTCAAAAACAAGAAACTGCTTTCAGCATCTGAGGTCATGACTAGCGATCAACAGAAGGAATCCTCAGCTCGAAACGCCGACGTCTCGTCTGAAGGACCTGCTCAGAAAGCTGCCAAAATCATACTAGGATCGAAGAGAAACCCGAGACTACCAGCAATACTCCATCCCAGATGCTCATCGGTCGTGATCTTTGTCTGCCTTGTGATCTCTTGTTTGGCCGGTCCTGCAGATGCGCCTTCATCGCCTGAGAAATACATTCAAGATGTCTAGGCCTGGTTTGAAGTGATGCACCGTTCTGCACGAGAGCGAGTCAACTTGGCGACAGAGAAGGTGAAGACCCGAAACGACACCAGAGCCACTAGACATCGATTCAACGGAGGAGACAAGGTGTGGTTGGGGAATCCGACTCGACGCAAAGGATTCTCTCCGAAACTTCAGTCACATTGGAATGGTCTGTTCCTAGTCCTAAACAGGCTGAACGACGTCGTGATTCGTATCCGTAAGTCATCGAACTTTAAGCCGAAAGTCGTTCATTACGACAGGTTAGTTCCTTACTATGGTAATAGTACGTAGTGTACATAATTGTAAATAGTAATGTAAATGACATAAGACCATGGTCCTTTTTGTATTTGATTTGTATTTAGTATTTGATAATATCTAATTTGTATTTTATTTGCATTTATTATTTGACAGTATTTAATTTGTATTTAGTATTTTATAGTATTTGATTTACTGAAAGTTACTTAGTGCAATTATTGTTTATTCTGCAATTATAATGTAATGCTTGCTATTGCATTGATGTCTTAGTTGTAAGTTTTGCTTCCTGTCCAGGGATTGTACGGCCGGGACGTGCAATTCTTGAGAAGGGGGCAGTGTTACGTATTGTAATTAAAATTGTTTTATTTTCTCATGCAACGCGGACGATTTCTGAAGAGAAAGCTACGCCGGAAAAGTAAAAATACAAGAGGGCATGCATTTAATATTTAATAAATAGATATCTCATAGTTCTACTCTTTTGCTATCCAAAAAAATCGAGAAAATAGATTATACAAGAATATTCTAGTGATAAATAAGAAGTTTATAAAAGCTGGATTAAAACATCTCAGCTCAGTTGTAGCTCTTTTAAGTGAACTGTTGTTTAATTAATGCTGTTATTGATTGTAGCGAATTCGCTGTGAGATTAGTTTCTCTGTTTTTATAATTGATTTCTGTTTAACGTTTGAGATATTGTGATATTGTACTAATATCTCCGAGGAAATATTTCAGCATTTTGTTTTATTTATTATGAAAAGAATAAATTCTATTAGCTTTTCAACGACTTGTGAATTCAATCCAGCACGCAACAGTATTCTTTCGAAAGAAATTTACACAAATAAAACGAAATTCTCGAAACTTTATATTAATAAACATACGTAAAGTGCACAGTTTAAATGAATAAACAGGAAATTTTAAAATAATTATTTGTAGAAATGTAATTCAACCATGCAACTCAAACTATTAAAAGGAAAAATATATATGAAAATAGCAACTATGAGTAAAAAATATAATACGCCAAAAAATGTTTGAAAGAATAAACGATGCCCCTTTTTTTCCCGCTCATGTACAATGAAAATGAAATTGGTTACCATAAATCAGAAGTTTGTCTCGAAAAAATGCGCCAAGATAAATTTTCGAAGTCCTTCATAGGTTTCTTATCAAATTTTACAAAATTTGGTATTTAGGTTTGTTAAGGAGTAAATAGAAATATCGAAAGAATGGCATGTCATTTCAGAAAAAGCCCGATTTTGTGTCAAAATACATATGTTAGAACAATGTTATGTATAAATCTAATATATATTCTAAGTCACACTTTCGAGACATAAAAAACGCAAGTTGAATTTCGTCAATCAGCCTAGTAGAATGAGAGATAAGAACTATTCGCCCCCTTTTTTTTTTGCTTTTGTTTTTTGAATAGATTACAAGTGCCTCAGATTTTGTCAATCAGCTAGTTCTAGAATTTGCTATTGGTTTGAGACAAATAATAATGAACATAAATTAACTGTACCCATTTAAATGTATTAGAGGGACCCGAATATTTGCGATTCTTCAAACGCAAAAGAGACGATAATGAAGCAGAACATTTAAGGAAATATTCTTCCTGTTATTGCTGCATCAATACAGCTTTCAGTCAGTATAGAATAATAGTATTATTCATTCTGTTTGATGTTGAAAATTATTGTTATGATACCAGTCAGTTTAGCATGATACAATAATCGTTTCAACACTCGTTCTATCAGTACTATGTATTACGGAGCATATATTTGTGGTCTTTTAAAATTCTATATTTAAAATTTTTTATGGTGAAGAATAAATGAACAATATTTTTTAATTAATGTTTTCATTTCATTTAGTTTCTTGGCTCTCTAAAATTCGTAGGCGACCAGAAAATTTAAATATCATATTTGGATTCAGCAGTATGTATAAAATAAGTACAAAACCTATTTGCATGCATTCAAAAAAGTTAGAATGCTGATTATTTTAAGAAGGAAGGTTATTTTAAACGCAGAACAACGTAACTAATTAAGTAAAAATCAGAAGATACTTATTAAATTGAAATGAATGATTACAAAATTCAAATATTTCATATAAATATTTCAGCAAATTTAAGCATTTCAGCAAAATAACATTAAAAATTAATCTAACAAATCACCAATATTTCTCCAAACTTGATTGCTGGAATGAATATTTTTATAGTTATTGCATAAAAACGCAAAGAAAAAGCATAGACAACAAAGGAAAAATTTTTAAGGAACGACTTGTTTTAAAATTGATGGATAATTAAAGTAGAACACAAGGGTAAGGATTTTAGTTCAGAATTCTCACCCATGGCTTTAATGTTTTTGAGGGTGTTCCGAAGTCTTGTTCTTGGATGTCCACTTTCCGTCAAGTGAGGGGCTCCGTCGCCCCCTCTGTTGCGTCTTAATCCCAAGATCAAACCCTTAAAGACAGAAACAAAGAAGCAAAAAAGTTTTTTTTCTTATCTTCATAAAGAGAGATTTTTTCGACAACTTAAAGAGAAATTTTAGAGAGTCTTCATAATCAGAATATTAACCCCGCAGTATTAAAATCGAAATTTTATAATTGTAAACTCTCTACAAATGATCACATCGCCTGTTATTAAAACAATGAAGCATTAGCTATAAGCAATGGTAAAAAAAAATCGAAAGCAATTAAATTAACATTTACTTTTAAATTGAAACCTAACACAGTGCTCCGCCAAGATGATATACGTGTTATCTGTCTGATCGGTCTAGCCATGCTATAATGTGACACTTGCGCACACGGCAGTTCTCCACAAATGGCATTTGCGCATATCATCCCTGCAAGAACATGAAATGATCTAACAGGCGTAACCAGTCATGGACAATACGTGACACTTCTTTATAGCCTGTCAGAAACAATCAATCAGCATTATGACTTTTCTTAAGTATTGTTCATTCCTGTTCTGACGGTTGACGGTCACTCTGAATGTTCCTTATATATAATTAGTTTTTTTTAATTCTTTTTAAAATATTTATGTAAGATGAATTACATGCTTAATGCTATAAAGCAGCTGAGGTATCAAGTATGTGATGCATTACGTAGCAATTATGAGAACAAAGATATAGATCGTTCAATGAGGAGAGGAAGCATTTGTCCTACTTACGTAAATACAGCAATTCAAATTTATTTGTTCTATGGTGATATGATATTAAGTAATAAATCATGTCCAAATGCAGTGGTAAAATTACGATATTTAATTGGGAGTATAACTTTCGGAAAGCTCCCATCTCCCTTTTTTTCTTTTTCTTTCTTTCTTTCTTCTCTTTTTTTTTTTTTTTTTTAAATTTGAGTTTGGACAATCCTATTGATGAGTTCTTGACGATGTTGGCTAAATGGCGTCCGAAATAAGTGTAGATAAAAATTTTGAACCATACCTAGACATCGAGTTCGTCGACGAAAATGACAGTAACACTTTAGCCCACAATCGAGGCAGAGGAAAATTATAAAAATGAATTCTTTTACCACTTGGTTGACACTGCAGTCAGTTTTTAGAACAAGAATTTTCTCAGTCGCAACATCACACAACATTTACTTCTATTTTTATATCATATCTATGAATTAAAAGATGTTAGTTCTGTAATTTTGGCCAATTTCAAAGCTTTGGAAACCATTTTAACAAATGAAAAATCATCGAATATAAACAGCCTGAAATTTTGTGATGAAATATAATAAAAATGAATTTACTCCAAACTTGAGCATTGTTTTAAGAACTTTTCTAATAAGTGTTGTATACGAGGAATATAGGTTTTCCAAACTAAAAGTTATCAAGAACTATTTGAGAATAACATCATCTTAAGCAAGATTGCCAGACCTGCCTATCTTAGAATATGAATATGAATTTAATAACAGTTTAGATGTTCCTGAATTCTCTAATTAATTCCGAAACATCTAAATTCTAACATTCTATCTAATCTGAACTAAGAGTTCGTAAAAAAATTCGTCTGATTTAAACTTCTGTTAACTGCTTTTTTAAATGAAGTACTTTAAATGAAAAGTTACTTTAAGTATCTATATGAATTACTCAGTTACACTGTTGGTTTTTTGACTTTCATTAAATAAATATAAAAAAGACCATATACCTTTTTTATTAGAATGCTTACATTTGTAGTTTCAGAAGGGCGCAATTTTTTACATTTGCACGGAGCGCTCGAAAAGTTAAATTCTACCCTAATTATATTAATTTGCGTGTAAAATGTGCTATGCTTCTTAATAACATTAAATTAGAGGTTTAATTACTTTGAAAACCTTCAGTGCATGGTAACCATTTAATAAGTTAGTATAGAAAAAATAAAAAAAATCCGATTTAAATTTATGATTTTTGTTTACATCTTGCTTAAATGTAATCACAATCGTATGGCATTATTGATGCAAAAGTACGTAAAACTTAGTAAAACATTGTAGCAGAAATCTGATTACAATAAAACGTTTTATCACGCCCATAAAAAGTTTAAGACAATTTTGTTGTTAATGAAGGTGGTCGCTTTAGAAAAATGGCTATTGCTGATGTTTTGCATTTATAGGTTATTTATTTTCTGAGAACTTTCACTGCTATTTACTTTCAAACTATTTATTTTCAAAACTGACCGTTTTTTTGGCTGCGATGAGAAGTTCCGTAGCATTAAATTCTATTTCGCAATCTGTGTAAAAGGATTTAAGTCATATTTAAAGCAAATACTTATTGCTATATTTTTAAAAATTTGTAATTAGCTAAATTTATTTGCTATATAGTAAGCACTATATAAATAATATTCATCATAATAAAGTAATATTAATTCTTTAGTTAATAGATAAAATAATTCGATAATTTCGCGTTTACACATTTATAGATGTCAAGGCTGAAGATCATATTGATTCTATAATTCTAATTATAATAAGGCATATTAATTCTATAGTTATACCATTTCTTTATATGTACACAAATAAATTAAAGTAAAGAGGTATCTGATATTAGAAAGCTAGCATTACTTACATTTTGATTCTGATCATCTGGAATTCCACCTTCACTTGAAGGAATAAATTTATGTCTTTGAACATTGCCTCTCTTATCCCAGGCTGGGTTTCCGAAGCCTTTGCCCCAAGGATCAAAATCCTGAGGAAAAAATAGTAAGGCTTTTTTATCTGTATGAAACCTCTATTTAGAAGTTGATTAAATGAACTTATGGTTGAGCAATATAAACTATTGGTGTTTATTTTTTATTTCAAAATGCTTCTGCAAGCGTAAGTTTGCAACTAATTGCTGAATGTTTCTTGGTGTCCTCTATGAGTTCTGGTCTTTAAGATAGGGAAGAGTGTGGCAATAGACTAGGAAATGCAGAGCGAAGACTTCACGAATCACATGCGTTTTCTTACCCTGTCTTGTATTTTTGTAATTCGTATGCACACAAGGCAGATTGTTTGACATAACTTAGGTAAACATAGAGTGGTAATCTGCATAAATTTCCTTCAAATTTTGATCAGAACACTCAAAGGGTATTTTTATTCCTCTACCCAGAGGACGTTTTTACTCGACAGATTTTAAGTGTGTTAAATTTTTACACATAATATTGTATGATTTGAATTACTTTTAGACACATATAACATTTAGTAAATTTTGATCTATAAAAGTCTTTCTAATATGGTATGAATAATAGACTCTCACAAATTCAAATGAATGATATGAATAACAAAATTAAGAAAATCTGATATAATAAAATGCTCATATAAAAGTGAAGTCTTCTACCAAAACTAAACTACAGTAAAGTATTTTTTTTTCTATCAAAGAAATTAGTGTCAGATTCTCTTGAAATGTAAAAACACGTTTATTGAAATTATGACCAGTTTAAGACGGAATTTTATATATGTTTGAAAGGAATGAGTTTGCTTTACTTTATCAGTACTTGTTGATTATTCATGTTGTTTACTATGCACTTTTTTCAAACTTGATGCCAAAGCAAATTTTAAAAAACAGATAATCACCGAAAAATCACATTAAAATACAAAAAATAATCACAGTTTTACATCTTACATCGTCTTTGATCTCTATCCGTTTCGGTCTTGTGGGCATGAAGAGGGGATCTGAAAGTAAAAAATATGTCCTCTGAATCGTAAAGTAATAACCTATACACTTATACGAAGGTGATTCAAATGAAAACTTTTCAAGTGCAATTAAAATTTCGAAAGGCTGTGCAATTGATATTATTTATCTTTGTGGCTCAGAAAATGAATATCAGGTGTCAATATGATGCTGCTTCACTGAAGAAGAAAGCAGCGTCCGTGAAAAGATGTCTGTCCCACTGTTGACATACATTACGTTAAAGCAGCAATCTGTGATGCGTTTACTGAGCACTTAAAGTGGTAAATGAATTAAAATTCATTGCAGTATGAAAGCACAGTATGGTGATTCATGAGTGTCCCAGCAAAAAGTTTACGAGCGGTGTACAAAGTTTAAAAACAGTTAAAAGGGGCGTTATTTCTGTGGAGAAGCTCATCTCATCAGCAGGTCATGCTCACTCTCGTCTGGAATGCAAATTCGGTTATTTTGGAACATTAGACAAACAAGGAAGTAAGGTGACCAGTATTTCAAATGCGGATTTGCTCGAAAAGCACTTTCGCCTTGAAATCAAGAGTAAATGACAGACTTTATTGATATTGTTGACAGATTTATAATATTGTTACTACATGACTATGCGTCTGCATACTGCCCGTTTTATGATTGTTACAATCTAGGTTATGAAATATGAATGTCTCAGGCATCTATATATAACCTAGTTTCTTCATTATTAATAATGTTTATTCTTCTGTTTATGCTATATGCAGTGTGTTTATTTTGTTTTTGCTGGAAAATGGTTTTTCTGTTTGCTGCGGTGCTGAGGATAATTTAATAATCACTGCTTACGCGAAAGCAGCGGAGGCTTTCTGTAGAAGCTGTGGAAGTCGTACGGCAGTGATGCTTTTCAATGACAACCACGGAATTTTGCCCAGGAGTTTCCTCCTATACTGTATGTTATTGTTGCCGTGGGAGTGTAGACGATTCCCTTGCCAAACCTGTTGGAGGGGGTCACGGTTTCATTCATCACCAAAGTTCCGATATGAGCCTATGAGCACTCTTGAATAAGAATTTCAGTATCGATGTTAGGTGAATGTTCATCCTTACGATTAATCCGTGCAACCAAGAACAGTGTCTTCGCTATACCATGTTACGGTTCACCTCCTCTGCGATCATGGATTCTTCTTATTTGGGTGATATAAAGTCACAAATGTACACTTTTCTACTTTCTATAATTTATTTATTCCTTCGACACGTCGGAGTACTGATTTAATTTACGTAACAAAGTGAACTTATGCTGTAGATCAAACTACTTGAAAATATAGATAAATTTTTAACAGTATTTTTACTTCCTTGTACAAAGTAAAAAGGAAGTATTGTAATCGAGAAAAATTTCGGGTCACATATTTCAACGAAAATATCCATTTTGACAGCTATCGAATGCTATTTAATAATGTTTTTAAGTGACATCCGTACGTAAGGACACAATAAAGAACTCCCCCCCAAAAAAATTATAAAACTGATTTAAAATCAATTCTTTTTCCTTGTGTCTGTACGTACGTAGGTACGTATGTATGTATGTATCTCGCATAACTCGAAAACGAGTAGCCTCAGAGCGTTGAAATTTTGTAGGACGGCTATAACATGTAGATGTGGGCCTCCTTTTTTGGTTGCAATCGGCCGCACCAAAAGTACATATATATATATCCACTCTGTTACTCGGCTCAGTGAGCTCGGTGGCATATTTTATTGCATAAAGATAGCTCATTAATAGGGTAAAGATACCAAAATAAGCCATTCTCGTCTCCACTAAAGGTGTCACGCGGCTAATATCAGCATTATATTTCTGAACACTTTTTCCCCAATAAATATTTAATATATGCATCCATCGTTTCATGAAATAGCATTTCCATGTACTCGCACGTTGGAGCGATTTAAAAGTCCTGTAAACATGCTCAAGTTGTACTAAAATCATATGCATCGAAGTGTAATATAAATTCTTTTATTTACTTGCTGGCTGAAGTACCCTGCGTTGCCCGGTTTTTACACAGAGTGAAGAGGCTTCATTTTAGGGGAATGATAGTAGTTTTTCCGAAATCACGTAGACAGTAGTAGTTAATGATTAATCGCACGAGAACACATCCAAGGAAGTAAAAAAAAGTAATTTTTCTAATATGTACGAAGGACGTAAAAATAAAAAACTAAAGGGTATGCCTAAATTAACAAATTTTAATAATTTAATAAGTGAAGATAGTTAATAACTGAAGATTTCGTAATTTCAATTTTTAATAAGATTTCGTAATCCTTCACCGCCTCGACTTTCAATTCAAGAAAAAATTTTGAATAACCACGATGAGGATAAATTATAAAAAACAAAAGTTTTTAACATAAAAATGACGAGCACAAATCCTATATTAAAAAACAAGTAGTAGTGTCATGAGGACAACTGACAAAAAATTAATTTTTGAATAAAAAGCATAAAACTGATGAGGACAAATTCTGTATTAAAAAGCAATGAGCAATCGCACCAAGAGAAATCATAAAAAATAATTTTTTTTTATGAAAAGTGTATAAAAATGGTAGAATGGTAAAAAATACATAAAAATACATTAAAGATCGGATGAAGATAAATTATAAATTTACAATAAAACATATAGAAATGGATGATAAAAGGTGGAAAATGTGTATAACAACACATAAAAGATGTAATGAGGATAAACAGCTCCAAAACGGGACGACCTTCATTAAAAATAATTAGGTTTTTAAACAAATATTAGCTAAATACTTTAAAACCATTGCTTTTAAATTAACATTTACCACATCTTCAGACAAATCTGTTTTCAATATAATGATGACACAACCGTTTATTATTTGACAGATTTAAGAATATGCCCCCATTCTAGATATTCAGTTCCTAAATAGGGTTGAATAGTTATTTCTTTATCTGTTTTCAAGCTCATATCCAAACGATCAGTAGCTTTAAATCTTGCTTAAGTTCCTTTTGGAAATATTATATTCATACGGAACGAAGTATTTATCAACTGTTATTAAGATATGTACAGCACCTGATTCAACAAGTTATATAAATAATGAAAATTTAAGAAAAATCGTCTTTCCTAGTGAAGGAAAAGCTTAAAGATTATTTCGAACCTTTTAAGCAGAAGCATCTTTTACAACCAAATGTTTTGTACGAGAAGATTAACATTACAGAAATAAGAAAATATTTGGGATTTTGTGAAATAAATTCTCAAGCCTAAAAACGTTTTAAGCTAGTTTTGCTGTATTTCTTAAAATTATGTTTCTTGAAATAAAAATACTGAAATTACAATTTTTATTTCAATTACTGAGATATCACTAAGAAAGATGGGATTTATGAAAAGTAATTTAGGGATATATTCATTATTGGCTTATCTATATTGTCTTTTTCTTAGTAAAATAAAGAGAAATCTCATTTCATTTGAAACATTTCATTGTACAAAGAAAAGTTTTAAAGCTACATTAATAAATTTACATTTAAAATTTTTACCGAAAATGTTAAAAAAAAAGGAGTCTAGTATGTTGGTCATGAAACACATATTATTTTCTTTCTATTTCCCCCCTTATTTTAGAGCTTATTCTAAAAGTGCTTTTTGTATTACCACAGAAAAGGAATAAAAGCTTTTGATTTATTATCATCATAAGATTTTCAATTAAGAATTTATCCATGTCGAGGTTTACAGGAAGTAGTACTCACCGAATTGCTGATTATATTTCTATTCGTTATTAAACAACACTTTTTATAGCATCATGAAGCTTTTCATTACTCTTTTCCTGTTCTAATAAATGGAGTTACGAATGCATAAATTTACTGATGTCAGAATTTTGGCGACAGTTACCATTTTACTTTACCCGAAAATGTAATCATAACTTTCATAGTGTATATATATACCACGACAGCCAAATTCACAAGTGCGCATTAGCATCGTCACCGAGGGAGGGGTTTAAAAAATTAACCAATGAGCTTCTCTTTCTCTCATGACGCTGACTATTTGAAACTGTACATATGAGCGCATGTTGTTCTTTACATTTTGTTTTGAATTTGCTTCGTCGTTGTAAATGTACCGCGTATAATGTTGCTAAAAGTTTAGTAGAAAATCTCGTAGTGCTTCCATTTTATAAGTTTATTTAATTGTCAACTTTTCACTTTCGCGAAACTTACCACGCCCTGATATTCGGATTAATGTTTGTGGCAAATTATAGCTCTTTATATCGAGAAAATGACTCAAGCTACAATTATCCTCTAATATTATGCATTTACTAACACCCGTGGATTAAGAGAATTCAAGTGTATAATTTTTTTATTGAGCTGAGAATAACTAGAAGTATTACAATGAATCTGGCATTTTCTTATCACAATGATTACATTCCGTTGATTTTGATAGTGTAAGATTCAAAATATGCATTGCGAATGCTCTAATTGAACCTATTGTTAACTTTAAGAGTTATATATGAAAAAATTAAATATAGTCATTTTCAATAAGATAAATTCATTTTGTTTGAAGGGTATTTCTTATGCAGGCAATAGATTTAAGAATGAATAGTTATTAATGCGAAATTTAACACATTAAATTTATAGGAATACAAATTAGAAAAGTTCAGTTAGAATAAAACTGTGCTTTAGCTATTATTATAGAACATAATGATGCTTATATTTGATCTATCTTCTCACTGAAAATTTTCACAAGAAATCCCGATGTTTTAATTATTTTGTACAGAAAATAGCACAGCAAAACATTTTCAATCATCTTGCTGAAAGCATGGCAAAGGTCATGCAAAATGACAGAAATATTACTAGAAGCCCATTGGTCCATTCTAGAAGACACTCCCTTGGTGTCGATACCGATGTGCACTTTCGAATTATGCGCCCCGACGTCTACGAAAGAGCATAAATACTTGAAATCACAGAATGCACAAAAGTTTGAATATACTACCCTTTAGGTACCGAAAAACTGAATTATTAGTTTCGATCAACTTTCTTTTGTATCAGTTCGAAGAAATAAATATTGATATTTTCATGTACAAGCAGAAAACCTGTGACAAATGTTTTATTACCTGAAGTTTGGGATTCAGCTTACTTACAAGTTCAAAAGGATTTACGAAAGATCCGATCACAGGTATAATATGATGATTAAAATAATTTAAATATTATTTAAGCGCTATTTAATCTCGATATGCACATTAATTAAGTATCATAATATCGGCATTTGAATTTTAATTTTCCAACAATTTTCAGAAGTCTCTCTCAGTTAAAGGCGAGTATGGATAAATGTCACTCTCTTGTATTTCACTTTTAACATCGTTGTTATCTATATCATAAATAATCACATCTTCAATATTATTCATAACTTTGTTCAAAATTAGCAGACTACGCAATTCTTTTTTGGTTCAGGCATCATTCGTTATAAAATAGAAATAACGAATTGTCTTCTTTTACTCGTAACTGCGAGAGAACAAATGAAGAGAAAATACATTGTCTCAGAATGGTAACCACAACTGAAAGATACAAAAGTGAAATTCGCCTCTCTGTTTGCAATGTGAGAAATGATAAACATATCTTAATACTGTGAGAAATAAGAAAGGGAAAATATTGAAGCGAAAACTGTCGTTTCATTCTGCAATGCTCTTAAGTCATTTTTGGACTGGAGTCCACCAGCGGTCGAGCGGTCAAGTCGCTGAACATTGGTAGTTCGATCGGAGGTTCGAATTCCGCGAACGGGCTAGCTGTATGGACGTTTTCGTGATTTTCCTCCATGTATAATGTGTATACGAGGCAGTTTTCCTTAGAAAGTCCTCCACGAAAGCATCCATTCTCTTAAGCAGATAGCCCTCGAGGCTTAGGCGTAATCACATAAACCAAACTAAACGAAACCATTTTTGGTATGGAAGCTGAATGTGAATTCGCATTCTTCAGCTTGTATCTAACGAAGAAAGTTTTCCAACCTTGAACTCTCAATTTTCCTTAATATATATATATATATATATATATAATTTTACTTACCAATAAGTACCTAATAGTAAAATAATTAGCTGCTAATATTCAATAAAATATCCGAAATAAAATGATAATATGGAATTTTTGACCGCCAGTGGTTAACTCTCTAACGAAGTTGATCAGCAATAACAAACTTTTAAAATTTTACGGTATCTCTAAAACGGCGCTGCATCGAAAACTACGGCCAGATTTTTATATTTTCAATTTCTCATCGGCTTAATATTAGGAAATATTCAATATTCCTTTATTATTTTTAACACTTCCAAAAGCTATTATGGTTTTCATCCAGCCAGGAAATCCTGTTCGTTGAAAATAAAAATACGAAACACAAGTATGCTGTTGCTAATTTTCATTGAATTTTGTAAAACCATTTTCAAGCATGCAGAAATAAATAAATCTGTAGGAAATTTAGATGAAGTTTTACAACTATTATCATTTCCAAAATAAGCAGGAAAACTTGCATGCATTCAGTTCATATTGTAAAATGAAACTAATTTTAGTATTCCAAATATAAGGAAGATTTACCGGTTTTCACCATGCATCTATTAAAGTGCCGCGCTGTATCGAACCGAGCATGCAAATTTGTGCTATATCAGGGTGAACAAGTTCATGTGCCGTGTGAAACAGAGTGCTAGACAAAAGCCAAACTTGGAGACTGCCACAAATCAGAAGAGCTGTGGGTACCTGTGTGAGATAGATATGACCCACCATTGTTAATGTCTCGGCCGAAAGGATAAAGCTCCCTCTGAAAGAAAAAAGCATATTAAATTTCAGTTATCAAAATAAAAAATTAATATGAAATATTTATACAATTATAGCATTTAATTTTCGATAAAACGATATCAAAGACACTGCGTAGGAAAAACTTAGCTTCTCGTTTGAAATATTAGCGTTTATTATTGTCTTACGTTCTTTCTGAAGTTTGTGATGTATTGCATATATAAATAGCATTTATTTTAGTTAGTTTAATTTACCTACTTGATGATTTATTCCTATTTTAATGGTTATTTGGAAAAGTGTACTTTCATTATGTTCATTTTGTCGATATTGCGTAAAATCAGCGCTGCATGGAATCGACGCTGCACGTAAAATCGACTCCAACATAATGTCGAAACTCACACAGGCTCAACATTAAATACTGACATATGATCGACACGATAAAAAGGAAATTGTGATAATGATGTAATAATGGGCAAAAGAATAAATGCGTATTTGTCACCTGCAGAAAGTTCTCTCAGGCATACAATCGACATGCCATGGGTTCGCCACCAGCATACGTACTATCGACTCAGAATCGACACAGCCACTATCACTGTGTAGAATTGACACCGGCATGAGATCAACACGACGTGGGATCGATAATGGCATTCATTTGAGGTCGGCACAGAGTATAGACAAGAGTTATAATTAGCTATAAGAGTAATTAAGAGGGAAATGATTTGATGAAATTATTTTTTTTTTTAAATTTTCCTTCGTCAACAGAAACATAAGAGTACGGACATGGACAGCCCGAGCATTTGTGTCATTTTCTTATACCAATGATACTCCTTGTACTAAGCTTCATAGAATTCTTAATTTCTACCCAAAAATCTTGTTTCGTTTCCGGTATCTCTGATGCTTATTGTTAGATATAAATCATCGTTTCGTTTATATAATACGCATGTGAGATATTTCAGTTATTTCTTAGCAATTAATAAGGGATTTTTCTTTTGTTAAGTACTGACAAGCATGGAATGTTCTACAGCAGCTATATTTATTTTCTTAAGTTATCAGTTGATTGAAATAAATTACAAATTTCCTCACTTTTCTATAATTCGTTATTTTGCCTTTTCCAACTAAACCCAAACAGCTCTGAATTCTCTAAACTAAATTTAGTACTCATTCTGATATTTTAATCTACTTCGTCATATTCGATGACTAAAGGTAAACGTTTTCAACATTATCGAAGATTCTTTCGAAAATTTAAAATCAGACTTATGTTTATGTGTGCTTTTATGGATACAATGTGAATACATGCAGCTGCTTCATGTATTCACGCCTGATGTATCGTGTATTACATAAACTTTAGTGGCCTAATGGCATTATCAAGTTATAAAGTGGTTAAAGTTTTATTCTATTGATATCTACCCTTAGAAAGTATTCTGGTCCCTAATCTGTTGGATAAGATGAAATCCCCTGCATTTGATAATATTGTTGCGTGAGTACGGGTTCGTTATATATTGAATGCACAAGTCGTTAAAAAGTTAACAAAACTTTATTCTTTCCACAAGAAATAAATTAAAATGCTGAAATATTTCTTCACAGATCTTCGCACAATATCACAATATCTAAACGTTTAGCAAAAACTCAGTTCAAAACAGATAAAATAATTCTATCTCACAGCGAAATCGCTACAATCAATACAGCATTAAGTAAACAAACAGCAGTTCGCTTTTTACAGCTACAAGTATAACAGCAACAACAACAACTGACTGAGATGAGTCTAGTCTAGTCTGGAAATCTATCGCCGGGATACCACATAAGATGCGGTGTATCCGGCTCACTGAAGTTTGCAACAAAGTGCTCCTAATGTATTTTTCCTGACAAGTACTGAGATGAGGTGTTTCAATTCGGCTTTTGTAAGCTTTTTAATTCATTAGAACATGCACCTGCTCTTTTATTTTTATTTTTTTTTCGAAGTAGCTTTCTCTTCAAAAATCGTCTGCGTTGCACGGGGAAATAAAAAGGAATTTTAATTACAATTCTAAATAAATAGCCAAACAAATGTGAAATTCGTAACAATATTTTGTTGCACATTTTACTAGATTCAAAGAGCAAATAAAATTACGAGCAAATTTAGCCATTTATTGTGTAATAAAATAAATATACTTCATTATTTAGTTTTTAATTTGCTGTTTGTGTCAATGCATTTCAAAGACAAAAGTATCGCATCTTCTATTTCTAAATGGCAATGTCGTCCTTCGTAAGAATGAATGATGGTTGTGAAGGTTGCAAATGCCATTGATAAAGAGTATAAGTTAAAAACCTTAACTGGTAGAAAAAGAGGAATTTATAGAAAAAACACTTTTCCTCTTACTGAACTTACTATCTGTAATTTCAGTTTTTAATTATGTGGCATAAATTTTAAGCAATTTCTATTTAAAAATAGTTTTTTTGTATAGAAGGAAAAACAGTGCTTTCATTTTCAGAAGGGGAAAATGTTTCGAAGCAAAAGAAAGTGTCTGTCCTCTATTTCAGAATGAAAAAAGAATGTTCTGTTTTCCGAAACTTAAAATGTTTTATTTTTAAATAGTTAAAGTATATATTGAGACTTACCATTTCTTCCAGCTTCCGGTTTTCCCATTCCTTTTCTCTCTCTTGCAACTTTTGCTTATGCTGTATAAGTTCGTCTGGGAATGAAACAAGAAGAAGCTTTAATTCACAGTTTAATACCTTTAATATCGTAATTTAAGATGCAATTATAAATTTCTAAATAGTGTGGGATCAAGAGTAGACTTTCGTTTCCTTAGAAAACTGTTGTCTGATAATAAATTCATGGACTTATTTGTTACTCAGGAATTAAAAAATAAATTGCTGGTTAATATTCATTTATGTTGTTTAAAACAAAGTTCTGTTAAGCTGCAGGGTGATTGAAAAAGTTGTAAAGTTTTAAATATTATATTTTGGGGAATTTTTCAATGCGCATTAGCATAATAAACACAGAAATGAATAAAATACCACCTTTCATTTTCCTTCTTTTAAGAAAATTTATCGGGCAAATTTTGTAATTACAGTTCCACTCGCCAGATAGCATTTCACCTCTAAAATGATGCATAATGGCTCATAATACATACTGAAAGGACCCGCCATCTATTCTTCATTAGCTGATGACGCATGGAGAGTGGAAATCACTCTAAAAATAAAATTACGTATTTGATATGTAATAGTTCTCTGTTGAGCTGCAAGAACTTAGATTGAAGTAAGTAATCATCGAGGTAAAATACAGAAGTTATCAGTTTAGAATAAATTTCACATTGTCTAATTACCTGAATTTATCCAAAAAATTATGGCTTTGGACTAATTCGAATAAAAGGTATTATACTATTTCCATTATACTTCCTAATTTGTTCTTAAATAATTTACCAAAGTAAAAAGAAAAGTTACAGGTTTAATAAAAATCGCTATTGTATTAAAACTGCAAAATTCCTATCAGTATTATTTTAGGTTTCTGACAATATGTTTACGAGTCAATTAATCTGAAGCTGGTAGGCAGAAGCGAGGATAGCTACAGTACCGGTCACAGAAATATTTGTATAACGAAAGCTGAATTTCTAGTTATCTAAAATTACAATCCGAAAAATGAATTATTCTCTAATATGAAACATCATGTGTAAAAACTGTCACACGTCCATGCGTGCAAACGTGATCAGCGAATCCATCTGGCAGTCGGAAGATCCGTGGTTTGAGTTCCGACTACAGCACTATTGATTTTTTATGTTTCCCTGACCCAAAAATGATTCCCAATTCCAAAATACGAATTTAAAATGGCTTAAATCATACCTAAAAAAATGAAGCGCACAAGAAAGTAAATCATATCTGGCAGAACGCATGGAACTCATCGAGCCAAGCAGTTGTTCCCCAAGCAGGAGAACACATAAAATATTTAACGTAAAAAACGGGAAAAGAGGTCTCAGCAAACCCTATTTAAATAAATTCATGTCTGGGCATATATCCTTCCACACTTATTACTACGAGGGAAATTTCTGTTACTCAGATAACCGTTTTTGTGGCAACGGAGGATCTCCAGAACATTATCCCTTCTCATGCCTATTAACGCAAACAAATCATAGCATTAGACCAACTGCAAGCGAACTTGAGTTTCGAAGATATATAATAAATATTTGTAAATTTCATCACAAAACCAAAAATGTGATAAAATATCTTTCGAAACAAGGGCGAGATATTTGTGAGCAATAACTGTTACGAAAACGTCTTTGTATTAGCATACAAATTCTTTTAAATAATAGATGCATGAAAATGTTTTTGAAAGTTTGCATACTGCTTCTGTAGAATACTTCACTGGTTTATTAACATCTCTACCTGTATCAAAATATGGTAAAGTCCTGGTGTCTCGTATGCTTATTGGTGTCCTATCCAGACACAAAAAATGCCGTGGTCGGTATAGTGATTAGCGGCGCTAGCTGCCTTATTAGACAGGTAGCTAGCTGCCTTATGATCCCTGGTTAGCATCCCAAAGAAGGCATGGATATTTTTGAGTGTACAGGGTCCGTGTGGTATGAGCTTCTCAAAATACTTTTGAACCAAAAGTTCTCTCAGATGATTTGGGAGCAAGAAAAGAGGGGTGAATGATCCTCGAACAGTCTTCTTAGGTTGCTGCAGGCCACAAAACACGGATTCCTGGGCGACAGCCCTATCCCAGCCTCGGACAGTATCCCGGAGGGCCCTTCGTTAGCATCTGGGCGGAATTGCACACTTAGTGCAATAGGAACTATGTCTGAGGGTGGACTAATGATGAAATTCTGGTGTCCCGCGAACTAGTACCTGTGTCCGTACGTGACTTCAAAAATACCAATCGTCTCTGAAGCCCGAATTAAAAACCGAATTAAAATTAGACGGTAATTTGCAGACCACAAGACTTTGTCAATTGGATCGCATGCCTTTCCCTAGACATCTTTAAAGAGCAGAATAATTTAAGGAATTATCGTGTTCTCTCATGGTTCTCTTGTGATATTTTAAATCCCAGCAAAGCTTCAGTTCATTTTTCAGGTTTCTTGCCTCCGAAAATACGTAAAATATTTTCTACAAATATTTTAAAGATATTATTAGTCAAATGAGAGAAGTTCATTATTCACCATCTTATTTATAAATGTTTTAAATTAATTATGGGAATAGTGTATACGTAAAATATCAACAAACTGAAAGAACATCTAAAAAAATGAAAATAGGACGTGCATTTCTCAAAAATAACTTTAAAAGCATGCTTCTATAAATTAGAAAGAAAAGGGAACTCTTAAAACCGGAGAAAAAATTTAGCATTTTTCACTTAAAAAGAGAATTTGAGTTATTTTACATTTTTATTTTAAGAAGGTCGCTTGTATTTAGTAGATTTTCGTTTACTTCAGCTTTTATTCAGAAAATTTGTATATGCCATCTTCGTAGCACTGCTGTCTAAAAAGATTTATTTTGTGTTCGAAAGAGAAGAATTTTTTAGAGAGTATACCCCCATTTATTTATTTTTCTTATGTCCTGAGAAAATACGGCTTTCTAGAAATCATTAAAAAAAATGCTTCCTTTTGTTGCTCATTTAATGTGCTTAAAATCAACAGTAAAATTGATTACTTGTAAAATATAGAGTACATTATTTTAATGCAACGTAATAGTTCTTTTCTTATAAATTAGTGTAGAAGAGTAACTTAGCTAATGTGAATAAAATGTATGGCAGAAGCAGAAAGAAATTAATGCAAGAAAATTAGTATTCTCCAGATGCTATTGAATACTTCGAAACATTCAACGTAGTACACATTAATAAACGATATACGATCTGAGATCAAGAAACAAAGAATTGCACAAATATTATTTTTTCTGCTATAAGAATACCAGATCAGATTTTTAATATATAGAGTTTCACTAAATTTTCTCCTGAAGAAGTTTTAAGTACTGGTAAATCAGAAACTAACTATAAAGCAGGTGAATAGAATATATTTTGCTTATGACTGACAGAGCAAACTAATTTCATTTTGATTAATAACAGAACAAGTTATCTTCGCTTGGGAAGTAGTTTCATAACATAAATGAAACCAAATTCTGTATCAGTTAGGAATGCTTAAAGTAATATCCTTCCCTTATATGTTTCTTTTTATGCTTTGCACCATTACAAATTACGCAACAGGTAGAACATGACGGGCCGCATCGTTTTGAACAAAATAAAATCACCTAAAGAGAAACAGAGGCATACACAATGTGGAAATAGGTAAAGAAGTAGATATACTTGATCTCAACAAAATGCGAATTATGATGACCAGAAATATTTGAGATAGTATTGAGGGGTTCCATCGTTTTATTTCGCAGTTCAATCTTTGAAACCCCTAACACTGGTAAGCGAATAATCGCTTAAATGTGTGAATAGAGACGTAAGACTCAAGAAGAGTTAACTCCCCTTTATTTCTCAAAATAAATATAATACAGTCAGCTCCTAATTCGGAGCGTACAGCAAAGCCTCCACTTGGGCTTGAAGTCAAATTAATATAAAATTAAACTTAACTAAAGCTAACTGAAAGATACAACCAAAGCTATCAGGAATCTTTAATTCGACAACTTAATTGAGTCGGCGAAGCCAATCAAGGGCCTTAAGTACGGCCGAGCATAGCAATAGTTTAGAGAGAGACGTACCCAAAGGCAAACGCGCGCTATTCAGGAACTCGGGCTCTCTAACGAAGTCAGTGAAACATCGACTTAAATACTATTCTTACCCATTTGCATTAACCGGGTTTGTGAAAATACATTCTGGTAGGAAATTGTAAGCTGAAGTTAGAAGGGATAGGAAAGATGCATAAACTTAAAATAACTGTTAATAAAACTAGGATAAACCTTACAGCATCTTATAAAAGGCTAGCAGGTTGTCTCCATTCAGCAGTAGTTGCAGTATTGGTTGCAAAATACATTATTCATCGAATCCTAATACATGTTATATAACTTCATAACTCTATATTAAAAGCAATGTCAACGGCTGTCACTCACCGATAACATTTGTAGGAAAAATGGATATCACAAATGAATTGCTGAGGGCTTATAGAGGATTGCGTAATGTAATGAGTTTCAATTTCTGTCGCGCTGTGTGCATATACGTGATCTTTACCAAAGGCAGTCAGTCATTTTACCTGTGCTGATAAATGGCAAAAAATAGAGTGGTGGAATGAGAAGTCTTTATGGGAAAATTTTTTGTTTATTTTATCCTTATATTGAATCGCAATTGACAGAAATTGCAAACCTTAACACTGCTGCTGACCAAGTTCACTCCTTCACGGTTACTAAGTTTTATGTAATAATACAGTCAACTCCATATTAATCCGAATAACACTGGGGATGACCGCACAGTTAACTCAAAATTATAAGTAATCTGAGGAGAAGTAAAAAGCTGAAAATAGAGAAACGGCTAACTTATAATCCACAGATAAACACTATTAGCTACTCCTTATTTTCTAGCCCTTTAGACAGGTTTATTTGGTCATGAAATCAAATCAGTATTTCAAACTTCTCTTTCTCTCTAATGTATGCGGATAGCGCACAGATAAAGATTGTCTTGAATGTGAAAAGAGGCTCAAAGTAAAATTAGAAGGTGAACGTAATATTTTGGATAATAAGTTTTTTTTTTAAATTTTATTTTATTCCCAGTGGCGGGCCCATTCGCCCACATATGGTGGCCGCTACTAACGCCAGAAGCTGCTGTCACTTTTTTATGGAGTCACCTAATAGGTGGGCCACCTTTGTCTCTTATGAGGGAACGGGCAAGTACAATCATACCTTCTCCGGTATTCGAACCGGAGCCGTTTGGTATCACAGTCAGCTTCTCTAACCACTATATTGTCTGAGTGGTAGATAAGTCTATGTATTTTTTGTTTTTTTGATTATAGAAGTAGCAAAATTTACTCAAAATATAGGATAGTCTAAACTTACTTGATACAACACTACAGAGTAGAAATTTACTTTCGTAATATTGATATCGGACAATGCAGGCCAAAGTGAGGTAGTTTTCATTTTAAGATTTGGACGATTACATAAAGGCAGAACCTTGCTTTTTTCTAGCGAAATATCTTTCTTATGGACTGTTTAAAGCATCATACAAGATGCTACTTCCCAGGAATTTGGTTTAACATTTTCGGTTGAAACAAGCTCATTTATGAATAAATTAAGTATATCAATAAACTGAACATAACTAAGTAGAGCGTTAGGTTGCATAAATCTCTAACTCTTAGAAGCAAGACTTTATGAAGACTTTTCATAGAACATTTATAAATTGTTTAATATTTCCTCTCGAATAATGTTATGCTATATGTAAGTTTATAACGGAATGCTGCATAATCGAATTCATCAAACTGGAAGGGCACTTATATGTTAATTTTTATGAGAACTGAGCAAAATAACAGTTTTAATTAGTTCTAATTAGCATTAATTAGCCCGAATAATTAAGCGCAACTTTATGCCATTTCAGAAATAATATGGTTTCCTTTCTAAGGAGAAATTTAAATTCCTTAAATTTTAGTTTCGGTTTTTAACATTTTTACTGCTTAATTTTTTAGTTTTGAAATAATAGGCAGAAAGTTTGCTCTTTTTCATCTTACCCAAGTTTCCACGATAATTCTCTTTGTTTTCCTTTTTATATCTTAAATGATTTTCGATACTCAGCTTCACATCCTGAGTATCTTGAAAACGGATGTCTGGATCACCAGTTATCTGGGTACGTATTCTGCCAGATTCTGTTCTGTTGGGCGCACCGGCTCCTGGCCTCCCGAATTTTCGAATGAAACCCTCCATGGTTTCTTCTTCGTCGTCCTCCGGACCTGGAATTCTTCCTTCTGGATATTTTTTCCGCTTAGAATCGTCCTGTAAAAAATTAGTTAAATGTAAAAATTTCTGGTATCAGTTAAAAAAAATATTATTATTACAATAATTTGGTTATTGTAAAAATATATTTAGCTGTTTTAAAAAATGCAGATCCTACATGAAAAGTCGATAATTATATCCATTTTTTAAAATTCAAGTGAATAAATTAAAAAAAAACTTTTCTTTATAAAGAACTTAATTGATTTAAATTGATACCAGTTTCTTGAATTACAACAACAAAGTTTTGATGTTGAGCACTTTTTTTTGTCAGCCTTATAAGTAAATCCAAATAAAGAAAATCTCAGTGTCAGTAAACGTCAATATGGAAGTACACGGCTTGATTTAAACAAGCGAAAACAAGGCATATGCTTCGGGCATCGACTTCCAAGAGGCCCTCAAATCCTTTTAATTAAAAAAATAGGAACAAAATCTTAGATTCCGTATTTCAATTTTTATATCTTTCTTTCAAAAATAAGAGTCTAAACCATTTAACGAAACCTCAGTTTGTAAATTAATGTCAGACTGTACAGCCAATCTCTGTTCTGCTACGGGCCACCACATCTGAAGCTAACAATAACATGTTTTTCTGACTAATATAGAGGTGATAATATACTTGATTATTAAACTGCTGAACACTTTTGTTGCATTGTATTGATCTTATCTCTGTAACTAAATTAATTACCATAATTAATAACCCAATTATAAGTCTGTAATGCAATCAATAAAAATAATTTAGGCTCTTCTCTTTATTCCAGGGTTTCTAGAATGAAAATAAAACCTTGATTTATGATATTAAAACTTGTTTCGACAGAACATATGATAAACTGAAATCATAAAAATAAAACGCATGATGTGAGATGCATTTTTTGTTTAAAGAACCTTCTACGAAAACATTTTGAATTATTATAGTATTTCATAAAATATTTTAAACAATTCGCATCAGTGATATCTGTTAGAGAAGAATTAGAAAAGTAGGAGTCTTCACAAAAAGTTTTGCTATATAAATCGGTCCCTGAGGAAGAAACGTAATTACTGCCAAATGATCTAAATGAGAATCTGTGCTATTAGTTATCTCTTAGAAGAAAGTGGAAATGCGTTGCATAAAGGACAAAACCTCACTCACATATGCTTGATTCGCAGTTTTATAGACATCACTCTTCTTTCTTACATTTTTAAAGCAAGCGATATTTTCTTCAGATACCATATGCCAAAAGTCAATTTCATAACTGCATTTCATTTCATCTAAAGTGTCGTTTCGTAGCTTCAACAGTAGTCTAAATTCAGTTTTTGCACAAACCTTAAGCTCAGGCTTGAGGACAAAAAATTCACTGCTACGTTATATTGCAAATTTGAAGTTAAAATCATTGGTTATATTTTCGAGAGTACTGAATTCAGTTTTGAGCTAAGAATTATATTCAGAAAAGAATTTCTGGAGTACATCTATGGACTAATATGTTAGCAATGCAAAGAAAGCTGAATCTATTAATAGGCTAATTTATCGGCATACTTAAATGTTGTTAGATGCGTAATATAAAATAAATAAAAACACACCAGAGTATTTTTCATTACTTTTATTTTTTTAAATTGCTTTAACTTTTGCTTTCGTATTAAAAAAATCAGATTTTGTTCAGTTACAGAACAACACAAGCTAAAACTGTCGTTCAGAAAGACAGATGCTTTAGTTTAATGCTTTCAACGAGAAAGCATTATTTTGTCATCATCACCCTTTGATTGTAATAAAATTTTTCTGCATATAAAAGGTATGTCTTTTAGATTTTTTGGCACATAAAATTCATATAGTGATTCGTTTCATATTACAAGTTACTCCTATAAACTATGTTCCAGCAAGTAATCGTCAGGGTATATTGTTTAGTCAAAATATAAAAGTCACACATGTATAACATATTTGTTTTTATAAACTTCCTCACACATTATTGCTGAAAAAGTATTGAACGTTGGAAAAAAATTGTAATCCAAAAAGTTACAATTAAAGGATAACATCTATTGACCTCATAGAAGAGCACTGATGTCCTTGTTTACTCTCAGTTATCAACTATCTCCGTTAAATATTTCAATAAACAGTTAGCGAAACAGAATTGTGTATTTCAAAACCTATTTAATAGTAATAGATTAATTTCCTTTGCAGTGGTTTTCTTAATTTTCTGATACTTATTTTTTAATAAGCCTTTCATTTACTTTCTCGTTTCCCAACTAAGTTTCCCTGCCAGAAGGAGTTTTAAGGATTACGTTTTGAAAATGAGGTAGAAACCAATATTTAAGCTGTAGTCTCAGTCAATTCACGAGAACAGCCTAGAAAAGCGTAGAAAAGACGGTTCTGCCTTCCGGCCAAGTAGTCGCTAATAAATCTAATCTTACTATTATTCGGCACTATTGTTACGTGCCCTGATAGTATCCGCCGGTGATCTTAAATAAAGGCCACCTCTGTTGCTTAATTCTGTTTAGCCTCGACTGGTTTTATTTTAGTTAGTATTAGATTAGTTTCTTTTTTTCTATCTTGAGTTAAAGGCCCAAACGGAGGCTTATTGGAGTAAAGGGTAAATTTAACCTTTCTTTGGACTCTTACTGATTAGAACTCTGCGCTAAGTTGCTACACAGTTCTTCAGTATTCTGTCCCTCAAGGACTTCCAAATTAGCTAGGATATTACAGCTTTGAAAACAAAGATACTGTTGTAAGAGATAAGGACAACACATTTTATTTAACGTTGGCCAATAAGGAACCTTAGCGTGTATATCTTTCCGTAATAAACTGTTTTGCTCCTGTTATACTGGGAGGGTAAAGACCAAGAATTCTACAAATAAAGAACATATTAAAAGAGTAGATGACTATTTTATAGAAAGTTTAAGTTTATTTTATTACTGTTTGGATCATATTCGAAACAAGTCGTTCAGTTGTCAAGCGATTAAAGTAATAAACATTGATTAAAGGCTCGAATCATGATTAAGTGAGCTGGCTATGCAGGAGTACTTTTATCATTCCTTACACGTTAAGTTATTCCTTTGAAAAAGAACTATGAAGGCATTGTTCTTCAGACAATGATTTTCAAATTCTTGCCGTACTGAAAAGGGATCTAGTCAAAAACGAAGCCTAAATAATCTTTTTCAAAGAATAAAAGAAGAAAAAATATCATACTCACTCCTTTAGCTCCAGCTCCAGGTTTACCCCAAGGATGATAGCTGCGAAGCATTTCCATATCCTAGTGCAGTAAGATTGAAATATGTTACTTTTTCACAATAATTGTGTGATTATTATACTATTATACATTATTTTCCAATTTCTGAACAAATAAACATCTTTCAATTAAAGAAACGGAAGAGTACGAGAAGTGTGCGAGAGTTTTCTGTTTTAAACAATTAAATGTTTGTTATTTAAAATTTCCTTTTTATCGTTATTTGCCTGTTGGTCTATACATCATTAATTTACACGGGTTACTCTGTTTATGTAACTGGATTTAGGAACGTTGATGGTATTATGGTATAATGAATTATGGTATTATGAATAATTATGGTATAGTATTCAAATAAAATGAACAAGGTATTTTCTGAGGAATCACATCCTCTTGGGCGTGCTCTCGTGCTGTAAGTCGTTAGCACACTCGGCTATTAAATAGAAGATCTATGGTTCGAATCTTAACGAGGACACAGTTGAATTTTCACGTTTCCTGCTACGAAGCACTTAATAGTCTTTATAGTGGTGCATAACCTATAATATGAAGGATAACTTGTCATCACCTGGATCTGGTTGTCTTAGTTCTCAGGCCCCTTTTCAGTTGCCCTTTTAATGGTAAATAATGTAAAGAATTGTTATATTCCTCGTGAACGTTCTCGTGGCAGCTGCCGTGGTTATGAGGTATTTCTCCCGCCTTCTTCGCATGTCTTCGTGGTGTAGTCGTTAGCACGCTCTACGCATAACCGAGAGGTCCGTGGTTCAATTCCCAGCGAAGGCGTTGCTCAATTTTCATTCTCCTGCTTCCAAATATATCCTAATGACTGTACAGTGGCGCCCGAACTAAAATTTTGGTGGATGATGACTCTCCACCACTACGATTTGGCGATTGGGGCCTCTACTCCCCAGTCGCCCTCTAAAAGGGGGAGTATATAAGATATTTCTCCCATCTTCTTCGCATGCCTTCGTAATGTAGCGGTCAGCGCGCTCCTCGTGTAACCGAGAGGTCCGTGGTTTAATTTCCGGCGAAGGCGTTGTTCATTTTTCATTCTCCTGCTTCCAAATAAATCCTAATGACTCTACATAGTTAGCGCGTGAAATAGCATTTGGAAGATATGTGACCGGAATAACGGCGAGGCCAAAGTTGAGTTTTCACATTTCTTGCATCAGAAAAATCTAGTAGTAAATAACAACTTTAAGGAAAACATTTTTCTGTTTCAGGTATAGAATCAAGCTAAACTAGAGAATATAAAATACCTCAATTACATGATTAAGGCAGTAAAAATACTGTAATTAACGCAAATATTTTTGTATAAAATTTTCACTAAGTTGAGAACTTGCAGTTGCAGATCATTTTGGTCTGTTTATGAAGGTGGTTATCTGAAAGAAGTCTAAATACGACGTATTTCGTGTTCTCAGAAATACTCTTTACTATCAGAGTTCACCATCTTAGAGAGATCGCAATTGACAAAATCACTAAACTTAAAATAAAGCTGAGTGCAAGAATAAATCTATTAAGTTCTGATTACTTCAAAGAAATAAAAAATGCGCCTAACCAGTTTAGGTTGTAAAACTTAATTTTTAGTTCCTACTGCTCATTTTTTGCAACAAAGTCTGAGTTATTTTTATTATCCCGTTGAAAACAGTTATTTGTTCTGCTGATTTTGTTATTTTTTTCTTGTTTATCAAAGGAAATATGTCTCATCAATTGTTGTTTATTAGACATCAATAGCATTGATTCTGTGCAAAAATTACTTTATAGGTTCTAAATTTTGTTGGAATATTTCCGTTTGCACCAAATATTGGATAACGGATGCTCGCACAACTTCATTTGGAAACATTATATGGCGAATATGCAACTGGCTGCTTCGAGAAAATTTCACTAAAATTATGACCTACAATGGGTAGTAAGTGAACGGAAGATTTTTATTTCAATATTGAAAGAGCTCTGCATTCTAGACAGAACTTTGGTATGATTGGGAAACATCAGTTAATGATAATTAGTGTTTTCTCCTTTCGAAAGTAAAAAAAAATGGATTACTTGGATATTTAACTTCAAATGCTATAAGTACTCAATCGAATCAATATTGCTGAATTCCTATTAATTAAATACATTCACAGAATATCTTCAAATACCCTTTGCTATCTTTTCTTTTTGTGAAGCTAAACTACAGTTGTGTTGACAACACAGCACTTGAAGCCATTAGAACGGTCAACAACGATATTTTCTCTCTATACCATTTCATAAAAAGCGATTTGGTACAGAGAATAAAATAAAAAATTGGGAATTCATAAGCAGCAACAAAACGATAGATGTAGAGGCTGTGTCTTAAGGTGAGTAAGCATCTTTTTTAAAGGCGAAACACCTCTCTATGTAATGGCCATGACGTTGTATGAAGATTCTACTAAGTCACGTTATTCATTTGTATCGAGGAATAGATCCATTGAAAAGGCTTGCCAAAACAGAGAGTACATGAAGTATAGTAGGTTAGGTTAGGTTATTCAATTATGGCAAAGCACACGAGGGCTATCTGCCTAAAGGGAGGAATGCCTTCGTGGAGGACTTTCTAAGGGAAACTAGCTCGTATACACGTTACACATGGGGAAAACCACGAAAACGCCCATGCAGCCAGCCCGTTCGCGGGATTCGAACCTCGGACCGAACTACCAGTGTTCAGCGTCTTTACCGCTCGGCCGCTGGTGGGCCTGAAGTATAGTAGAATGCGTATATATAATATGTTACATGTCCTCGAACCTGTATTCTTTAGATAATATCTTAAAAGCTATCAAGAGGCGCGTGTCTGAAAAGTAACTATAAAATTTTGTAGAACATTTAAAAAAAGAGAGGGAGAAAACATTCTACAACTTTTCGAACATAATCTCTTTGACAGAATACCAGACAGGTATACCTGGGTATTGGAGTTCGAGGTAGAAATAATTTCTATTGACCTTCAAAATATATCACTATTCATGCCGAAGTTGCATTTTTCAAAACTTACAGGAGGTCTTATGAGATCTCTTCAAGCTTTTACTCTATATTTTTCCATATTTCAGAGGAAATACTTTTTACGTATTTGTACGAAGTAAAAATAAAGTATTGTAATCGCGAAAAATTTTGGATCTCATATTTGAACGAAAATATCCATTTTTACAGCTATCGAATTCAACTTAACGATGTTTTTGCGTGACATCTGTACGTAAAGACAAAATGCGTACGTATGTATGTATGTATTTCGCATAACTCAAAAACGATATAGTATGTAGCATGTAGATGTGCACCTCCTATTTTGGTTGCAATCGGCTGCACCAAAAGTATATAAATGTATGCGTATATATATCCACTCTGTTACTCGTCTCAGTGAGCTCAGTTTCCTCATTTTTATATGTTTGTAAATTGCGCATTTTTTGCTTTAAAAATGATTTAGTTATGTTGTTCTTATCTTAGAGGTAAAGTTTTTTACTCCTTTAGTTAATATACATGTTATAGTTTTAGCATTATCAGCAATTTAAAAGCTGTTTAAGTGTAGCTAAGCCTAATTTTTTTTTACCATATTTGTTTACATTTGAAACTTAGCAAAATAGTGGATTTGTTCCCAATCTAGAGAATCTAAGATTCGCAACACCAAAGATAACGCCTTCTTTTATTATTGCGAATTAAATCATGCTTAATCAATTTAGAAATTTATTCTAGGAAATAAGTGTTTAAGATTTGCTTCGTAATTAATATACATATTTTGAGTTTTTATGTATTTTTGCCTTGTCGAAAAGTGAAAACCGAATTAATTGAATGAGAAATATTGAATAATCTATGAAAAACTATTTCTTTTTTGTTTTTGTTTGCTTAATTTCCTTTATACATGGTTTCAGATTTATTATAGTATTTGAATAGAATACGTGGCAACGATTAGATAATTCTTCAGGTGATGTACATAATTTGTTTCCATTTTGAGTTATAAAATGAATGAAATGTAACGCTGGTAAGTGATCCTAGCGCCAGAGTGTCGCTATAGTAAACAAATATAACGAATTTTAAAGAGTGCATTTATGCTATTGTGGTTTATGCGCTATCGAGAAGTAGATTATATTCAATCCATTAAGTTTAAATGAAATCAAAATGCGTATAATTTAATATTCCGTACAAGTCGTGTGGTATACACATCAGATTTTTTATATTAATGTAGATCTTGTAATGCGTATGTCGCACAGTTGGTATATTTCTTTTTCTGTAAAAGGATTAATCATTTATTGAACTCCAAGACGTCGCTGGTTTTTAGCAGTTACCAAGCAGCATAATAAATTATGTTAATTACGGGGAAGAGACAGCAAGTGAAGATTATGAATCCGCATACAGGCGTTCAGTAGGTCTGTTTTTTTCTACTCCTGTTCTTATGTCCGCAGTTATTCTCGAGTCCTTTTAACCCATGTCTTTTTTTACTTGGACCATACAGTAATTAATACGAATCTTATGTATTAAAGAACTCACGTGGAAAAGAAAGTCATAGATTAAGAAAAGATCAAACAAATCGGGGTTTGCCACTAAAAATCGGCTCGTCTGCTTGGCACGAGCGTCCATTATTGCAATACGTTGCTGAAGAGAACGTATTTAACTTATCTCTTTTACGTGTCTTTTGGCTTTGTTTACTGGCAATCGAAACAGTCTACCAGAGTTACAACAATAAAGCAGGTGACACGAGGTAGCATATATCTGTACACTCACAGGGTTCGTTTTCATGCATCACTGTGCATATTATTCTAAACAAGTTTATTATTTGGCATTTTAACATTCATCTTTAAAACTAATTTTACGTTAAAACAGTTTTCAAGTATTCCGTGTTGAATACTGAAAGCCTTGAAACAAACTTTGATGCTTTATGTAAGTTCCTAATACACAATTCCGATACACTAATTCTGCTTAAGACAGTATATAGTTCGTGACATATCCATTAGTCTGTAAGTAAGCAACAACCTATGGAATATCATGAAAGCTGATGACAAAGAAAATGGAATAGAAAGAAGAATAGAAATTCCAGCATAGAAAATAGAATAGAATTCCATCATAGAAATCAGAATCAGGTTTTAAGACTCTGAAATGAACAAACTATTGAATGGACCACATGAAACATGCGAATTAACTTTACTTGGCTTCACTAAAATATGGTATTATGTAAAAGTCAGAATTTAAATCAATCAGACTTATTGGGCTGCCGTAAATAAAAGAAGGAATCCTACCTCCTTTCCTACAGACTGATTTTTTTTCAGTCATCGAAAGCATGTGATTGAAGTGAATGCATCAATTCCGTCTGCCTGTTATAAACATTTTACTTTATTCATAGGAAAGCGTATAAAATTCCTTCGAAAATTAAACATAAAGTAAAATTATTTAGAAAAGATTTTTTAGCATTAGTATTTTGAAAATTTATAGCGTAAATCAATTTATGCCTATATTTAGCGTTTTTAATATTTCAATTTAATAATCATATATGGTAACAGAAATACAAACTCTCAAATTACCAGTCTAGAATACATAGTATTTTGAGAAACTACTTCCTAAATTCTGAAATTGTTTTCGTTAATAAATAGCTTTCCTACCCTTTTCTTTTCTTCTTCTCTTTGCCTGAGTTTGATTTCTTTCATCTCTTGAACTTTACGCTTTTCTTCCTCTACCATTTCTTTCTCCTTCTGGCGGCGCCTAACGTCAGCAGATCTAAATAAAAACATTACTGAATTCAAAAGACTGAATCTGTAAATGATTTACGTATTAAAATGTTATTACAAATGAAATGGCAGTTAAAAGATGCGGCGAATTTGGTAAAGCAGAAGTGACAGTTTCGTTTATGCTAATTTATGTAGAAAAGAGACTCTTGCATGCATGAATGATGCAGCTGTTGTGAACGTGTAATAAAAAGGAAAAAATACTGATGAAAAATCCACCGTAAAAACTATCCAACTTAGGATCCTCTTCCTTTTTGACGTAAACTCTAAGTGTTTTGGAAAATTTATATTAAAGTTATTAGTAAATATATTTGTGTGATAAAAATAGCCAGGTCAGGTCAAGTCGGATTGAAGTACAGTGGGCACCCAATGTTTAATCATAGGTATAGTCCAACTGCAGTATATATTTAGACTACAACACGCCGAGGAATCCTATAAGGAACCCGCAGAGTACATTGAAAAATGTTTTGCAGTTGGGGTGCTTTTCTCACTTGCAAAAAATGAGAACAATTGGCGTCTTTCCACTTTCGAAGATTTAGAATAGTTGTTACTTTTCGGGCTTGCAACGATCTAAAACTGTTGGTGCCCTTCGCAGTCGATCCCTTTCTCACTTACAAAAATTTAGAACAGCTGGCGCCATTCGCATTTACATTCGACCTGGTTCGCAATATTAAAATCAGAAAATAAAAGTCAGCAAAATATAATTTGTATCCTCTTCCTTAATTCTACAGTTAAAAAGATTTGACGAATCGGACTAATGCGCTGTGGCGGAAATTGAATGCCCATAGTTTTAGTACGAAAAGTACTACTTTTTAGTACGAAAGCATTAGGTGGAAAAACTTTTTATATGAGTGTTGCATAAATTTGCAAATCAGAATAAGGTAACCGGACTACTAAAATGCTACTCTTTTCTGAATAGGCACAAACAGAGAGTTTTCTATAATTATTTTGATTGCCAATATAAAGGTAAGTTTTTCACGAGAACTGAAAGCCTTCCACTAAATGGCTCGAGTAAAGAAAGCTGTAAGGTACACTTCAGATTATTCTATATCCAAAGACGCTTAATCACCCCAGATCCATACTTTTCCAGAGGTGGATCTGTGGTGTCGCATATGTCACAATCGCGAGGGGTCACACGTTCCAAGCGCCTCCACATGATTAATTAACTTTTGAGAAAGAGTAATGTTACTATAATTTTTAAACGAGGGGTCCTACAAACTTTCAAATGAAATGGACTCCCTACTTCGCAAATCTGCCACTGTCCTCATTTAGTGTTAATCTCACCTTTTCTGCCAGTAGAATAAAACTGTAACAATTAATGAATTGTATGCAAAGATGCTGAAAAGTTTGCATTAAGTGACCGTCACAGGGTGCCAGCGTCAGCTAGCATATGATATAAAATGGCCCATGCAACTGTTTTACAGTATGGGACATGAAATTGTGCCTCATATTTCTGATTTAAATATTTTTAGTTTTCTACAACAAATTACGATTGTTTTCGAACAGTTCGACTTTTCTCTCACGGAAGATATTGTAGAACTATCACATTTTCCGAGCAAGAAACGTCAAAAATCAACAATGGCATCATCAGGATCCAAACCACTTACTTTCAGTTTGTTAGCCGCATGTATTAGCAGTTACACTGCCATGAGCACACACGGACGGAGGCGAAAATTCCTTATACTATCGCCCACTTGATGGAAAACTGGGGAGAGGAGAACTAGAACCCATATCTGCATGACGACGAATTATTGTCCGCCACATTTTAGTCGGACGCCAGGTGTAAAGCTATTAGAATTTTTTTACAGGGAGAAGCGAGAGAAAAATGCTATGTCCTCCCCGGAATTCGGACTCAGAATTTTTCGATGCTAGCAGATGTGCTACCAATTACATCCCAAGGGCACACACGGGGAAGCAATAATTTTTAATAAAATGCTTTACCAGTGAATGCCTCCCAGGTTACTGAAGACTTTCTCTCCTCTAGGAAAGCTGCATTTCTCAAATATGGAATAGATAAGAGTGCCATTAGCAATGTATTAATACTGCTGTGAATACTTAGTTTAAATATAGTCTACGAATCCCTTTCTGCATATTTAAGCACCTACCAATTCAACCATTTCATTTGCAATAACTCAATGCAATCAAAAGTTTTATACTTACAGAAGCTACTCTTTGAAAATGTTTCTTACCCGATTTTTACTAAATCAATTCTTCTACTCATCTAATGTAAACAATTTTCAAATACTTTTTAAAATATTAACAGTTATTTATTTTCCTAAACATAAAGCATCAGCGAACCAAGAAGGCATTAATATGTGAAGCAATACAAGGCGTTAGAAAGAAAATGGTGTCAACGAATGAGAAGCAGACGCATAATACCAGGAGGAAGAACCTGCTTAATGGTGCATTGAAACTGGGTCCCCTACATGACAGCAGCAAGCTCATCAATCGTACAAATGAAAAAGTAATGGTATAACTCCCCCTATCATTATAAAGGCGAATCTACAAAACAAATCTCATGGATCCGCTACATGAATCAGTTGCAAATAGCATGTTTTATGCGAATTATTTCATCGACCTGCATATTCTTCTTGTTCACTGATCTTTATTTAAAATTCTTTATGGCAAAATATTAAAATTGATTAATAAATTTATTTGATTTTTTTCTCATTTTCAGGTTTTTCTGAGGTAAACAACGACAGTTCGCTGCATTAATCGTATGAAGATTTCGGTAAAATACCGTTGAACAAGAATTATTTGGATTCCATATAACCTAAACTCCAACTATCCAATTTTTTTTTGCTGTAACTAGTAAAATGAAGCATATTAAAATTTATTTGACATTAATTTTAATTGATATCATTTAAATAAATTAACATACACTGAAGTAACATACACTAAACATAACTGTTGTGTATGTTATGAACATGTGAACACGTAGAGTTAACGTACACTAAAGAAGAAAAAGTGATTTCACATGACGACCATGTTGTTCACGTTTTTCAAATTTTAATTCAGAACACATCTGATACATAAACATATTAGACTGAATTATAAACCAAGTATAATTAATCAGGTAATATGAGAAAAAAAAGAATAACCTAATAAGAAAAAAATATGCGTTTCATTCAAAATTCTAAAAATTTTGAAAATAAACTTTTCTCAGCAAGGCCTGCCGAGAAAAGGATATCAGCCAATTGCAAACACACAGTCGCCGAAGATTACACGATCATTTTATTTTAATAAAGTCAGTAGTAGCCCGGGGTAACCGTGCGACGTCCGAGGCTATGGGGAGGCGTTGCCGCCACCATATTGGATCACGTGACAATCGGAAGTGACGTAGTCGTGTTTTGAATGACGTCATCAACGTTTCGTTTTTATTGTATGGCAACAGACCTTATTTTTTAGTGTTTTATTTTTTTGTGGCAACGAATATTTTTCGGTTTTGTGGCTTTTGAACCATGTGTTTGGAATGACATCACTTTTAATTTATTATTTTAAATACATGATTAATTTTAATTGCTTTTAATTATTTAAATACGCGATTATTTTTGATTTAATTTACTCTCTAATTATTTTTTACAGATGATTATTCTTAATTATATAATCTTTTTAAATTATTATTTTAATTATGAACATTTCTAATTATTTTTAATTTAATGTAGCAATTTTGAATGAATAAAATTTACGTAATAGCATAAGTTTTAATAGCATTGGATTTGAACCCGCAACCTTTTTGTACTGAAAACTACTACCCAAACCACTACGCCAGGAAGACGTTTCAAATGAAATCGGATTATCGCGTAGAGTAGAAAAACAACCACGACGGCACTAGGCCAAAGAATATGTTTAATCAAGTTAAGCATAATAAGTTAAGCATATGTTTAATCAAGTTAAGCAGCAAGTTAAGCATAACAGCTGAGAGACTTTTGGGTTGCCATTCCTCAAATAATTTCCTCAGAGAGAACGCCCCTTTGAACAGCTTTTACCCAAAAGTATTCAGCACTATTATACTCTACAGTAGTAAGAGAACCCATTATACTAGAGTTATTACTTGAAACTACTAAAAGTATTAATAGAAGGCAATGGAAAGCGAAAGCTTGCATTGTGATCTCTCAACACTTTGAACTAAACTGAAAACTGATCTTCTCTCTTGTTTCATATAATTTTCCCTTCTCGCGGTGCTTCGATTTCTAGAAAAAACTGGAACACGTACACAGTTACAGTTACATATGGCCGGATATACTTAGAGTTACTCAGGGATCGGACCACAATGTCGCCAAATGTTCACCCAGATTGGTGAGTTTTGGCGATTTATCATCAAATGTCGTAACAAAAATTAATCTAAGGAAATACTACTATTTTCTTTGGCGATATGGCAATTTATATCAGTGCTTAACGAACTTACCCCCGAATCTTTATTTGTCAGGCTTCACTTCGCATTCTAAGGCTATAGTACATACAATTTACTATACATACAATTCTAAGGCTATATACAATTTACATATATTTCACTAAAATTATTTTCGGGTATACAAAATTCGTAACAATATTTGCCTCAAGTGGTTATACTTCCTATTTCTCCAAGGTATGAAATCCTCAAATTGAAAATAATAAACCCCTCTAAAAGATTTCTTTCAAAGTATTTAATAATATTAAAAACTAGTTTTAAATTCATTTTCTCAGTTACTGTATAAAAAGTACTAAAAATAGATTTGACATTTTGGATGTTGCCCCCAGAAAAATTGTTTATTTTAACACATAAAGCATGCCTTGTAACATAAATTCATGTATTTAAAATGGGATGATAAAAATAGCAATGCCGAATGGTACAGAAAATGTTACTACGGAATCATTTCATCATAAATTAACGTCGTGTGGAGACTTATGTACTTAATTAGGAAATGCTTAATAATTCAAGACGTACCAGATGTGCACTTGTTCTGCTCTATCGCTTGTTACTATCTCAAAATACACAACAATCTTGTTTTTATAAAAGGGTGTAGAGTCATTAAGTTATTTGGAAGCAGAAGATGTGAACAATGGGCAATGTCCTCGCTGGAACTCGAAAGCATGATGGAAGGAAGGAGAAAATACCTAATATACTTCCTCCTTTTAAAGGACGACAGGGGATTAGGGGACCTAATTGCCAAATTCTGATGGTGGCAAGTTTTTTTCCACCACGTTTTAGTTCGGGCGCCATTTGTAGACATTAGGCTTGTTTACGCCAACTTTTACGAGTCAGAGCCTGCCTGAGCGATAGTTAGTCTGTGAAAGGCCGTTAAACTAATTTAATTCTATTTTATTTTACGTTACTTGTTACCTTTTGAGTTAAGCGGAAGTGTTGGCTTCTGCAAGCACGAGTTGGTGTCATCCGTGGTATTTATATGATGTTAATAAAGAGTTTTTTACACCTTTGGACTTCGTCGTACTTAAGATTTGAGGATAATTCCTTACACAGTATTCTAGCATCTCGTTAATTTATGTTTATAAAGAATACTGGACGCTATAAGGATATTTATTTACTGAATATTGCTGACATATTTATTTCCTGAAAACGATAAACCCTTCTTCGAAGAGTTTAAATGAAAGAAGAAGGAAAAATAAGCAGAGCATTTTCAAAAGAAATTGCTCTATTAAATGCAAACGTAGCAGTAAACATATTAAACTGAAAAAAAGAAAAGGAAAGCTGTTGTAAAAGATAACTGAATAAACTGCACTTGATACGTATATGATTGCATCCTGTTAATGTAATTAGTTGTACTATTTCATCTACAAATGGTTGGCATGATATAAAATAGGTGGTGATACAGTGCTGTACATAATTCATATGTCATAGCAAAAATGGAAACCAGCTTTCAATTAAAGAATGTCACCTATTTCAGTAACAAGCTATTTTAACTATATATTTATTTTATTGATACATTTTGAGAAGAAAACTTTTTATTTTCTGTAAGTGATGTAAATTATTTTATAAAATTTTCACATGTATCTCAGAAATTTTAAGTTCAGCATTTCATACTTCGTTGTCATATTACATATCAAGGTTTCAGGGCCGTGAAAAATTTTAAAATCGATTTTCTATGAGTTCTGAGATAAGTAATTGAGAACGAAAACAATGCATTAGTTTGTTAAGTAGAGTATTCCATTACAAAAGAATAGAGATTTTCTTTGTGAATTTAATATATACATTTTCTTCTTATAAATAATATTATTATTTAAAGCAAATTTGTAAATTATTTACGTTAGATTCAACTGATGAACGTAGATGCGGTCCGGCACGTGGCCTTCGTCCAGCACCGTCCCCATTTCTGATTCGGAATCTGAAAGAAAAAAAAAGCGTATAAATCAAGTGTATCACGAACACGAAACTTGAATAATGAATGAGAAAACCGGAAAAAGAAGTGTGTATTGAAAAAGAGAGGTTATCGGGTAGTAAGCAAATGCAATAAAGTTATTTTCTAACTCTAACAAAATATTCTGTTTATATAAAGAAAGCAAACACAAAACAGCGATTGCTTGATGTTTAGAAAAGAAAATGATTTGATAATTTTATGAAAGAAAAAATGATTTGAATAATCATCTCAGATTATGAGTACACTAATTTCATTACGTAGTTCATTTCTGACTTTGAATTATTTGAATGATTCCTTTCTTTGATATTTTAACTAAAATACAGAGGCAGTTCGCACATTTTTTAGACAATTTTGGTAAGCGGTAATAAAAAATCGTTTGCTGCAAAAGAAGTAATTGCAATTGTACTATGTTTTTAAAAGTCAAAATTATCGTCTGTGGCTTGAAAGTTTTGTTTTTATTCAAAATGGCGAATTTAACAAAGCAGTGGTTCGAAGGCTACATTTACGCTCTTTCCGAAGAGAAATGTGCATACTCCGTTATCCAAAAACGATGTGAGAGTCATGGTTTTGTGATATCTAAAGCGTCGATAGGTAATATCATCAACAAGAAAGGAAAAAAACATCAAATTGGAGCCTCAAGTGGGACAGGACACGCTGCAGAATTCTATATGAGAAACACTTATCCAAAGAAAAATGGAAAACAATTGTCACAATAGAGGAAGCATGGGTGTATTTAAATGATTGTAACAAAAAAGAGCCATTTATTATCATAAAAGGGGAGAAAAAAAATTAAGTACATGGTTCAAAGAATCGAAAGAAAGTTTTTCTAAGGGATTCATGATTGTTGCTGGTTTTTCTTATAATGGCAAGTTAAAAATGAAGAGAATGCAAACAAATGTCAAGATTAACTCCAAATACCATCAGTAATATATTTTATCGCCAATTTTTCTGAATGAAATACCATCGCTTTACCGACAGTGCCATCAATCTGTGAGACTCCATCAGGACAAAGCTAGCAGTCACGCATCAAAATCCACTGTAAATTTCCTAAAAGAAATGGAACAAAAAATTTGTATCAAGACCATACCCTTCATTGATATCCCTACTAAATCTCTCGATGTGTCACCTATGATGGATTTTTGTGCTTTCGGACTTTTAAAAACTGCATTATCCAAACGTTGTCCCAAAACCCTAACAGGACTCTGGAAAGCTGTTCGGGAGGAATGGGATAGAATACCTCTTCTGACACTTCAAAAGGCATTATTATCCTGGAAATTGCGGTGTCGAAAGATAGTTCAGAATAAGGGATGTCAAATAGAATATTTAAAATACAAGAATTTTATGTAATTTAGTTTTGTGAATACAATATACATCGTCTAAAAATGGGCGAACAGCCTCTGTATAAATCCAATTTCAGTACTACAATATTTGGAAATTTTTAAATTTATATTTATGAATGTATATCATTTGCTTTATAGTAAAACAGCTTCCATCTATTCTTTAATATTTTAAGAAATCATTGCTTGTCTCCATAGAGATTTTTGACGTAGAAGTTCTATACTTTTAAAGAACCGTCCCTGTTAAGAATAGCTTTTCTCTTTTAGTTACATATCAAACTAACACATAATGTCACACTATCCCTCCATTGAAAGTGTTCATGATTATGTATTTTCGTCTTTTATTAATATTCACAAAACTTGCTGTTTTTTCTTTGGTTCATTTTTTCACTTTTTTCTCTTCTAACGTTAAAATTTTTCGTTTCAATTAATAAGAAATTGGTATTTACATGTATATACTCAATGATAGTCCCGTTAAAATTTATATAAATGTATAATTATGACTGAGCCCGTTATTATAATAATTATTTTCTATAAAAAATTATCTGAATTACAGCATATTTGAGAGAAAAATTAATGCTCTTGAAGCAGATTCATAAATATCCTTGCTTTTAATATACAAGCTTGATAATCATAGCTTGTATATTAAAACTATAAGCTAATAAAAACAAGATGATTACTTTTACGAAGATTTAACGATTATTCAAAAACTTGGCAAAATCGATAGAAAACAAACGCGTAGCATGATTAAGATTTCCATGATGAATATTTTGTCGATTCATATATATTTTTATTAAAATAAATTAATTTTCAGATAGAAGCACATTTTCTTGTAAGAAAATAAATTTAATTGACATCATATTATCCAGTGATAACCATTAATATGCATATGAAACAAACTTTTATAAAAGATAGCTTTGTAAATGGTATTTGTACAGCGGAGAACGTGTTCAAGATTCTAATAAAATTTAATGATACTTTTATAAAGTTCGAAAAGTTAATGGCATTTGCGAAATTTGTAAGAAAGTATTTTTTGCGACTTTATAAGTCGTTGTTAAGAGAAAAATTTAATGAGAAAATAAGAAAATATAAGAATAACATGCAACTTCGGCAAAATATCAGTCTTAGATTAGCGCAGACTTTGAATAAAATTATGAATGCTAAAGACAATCTAACATTGGTCTTTCATCTTCAGAGGCAGAAATGTTTTGCCGAAATAATGAAAATAATTTGTAGTTATAAAATTTGTTAAAACAATTATTGAAAAGCATTTATTTGCATGAAAAAGATTACGTAATCAAAATGCATTCTTGTATCAAAATGCATTCAGCGTTAGGCGAAAAATATCTTAAAATAGTTAATAACTGCTGGTTTCTGTAATATGTGTGACTTGCCTGTTTAATATATTACCATACATGATATAGTATTTACTTTCATATGCTTTCCCTTTCTCATAAACTTTATTATTTTGAGCACTCGAGGGCTACCTTAAAGGGAATACCTTTGTGGAGGATGTTTTAAGAGAACATTTTTATTTGCATTACCTATTAGAAAATGCAAAAACATTTTTGTAACTAACCCTTTCGACGGGATTTGAGCCCGGGTCAAAGTACCAGTGTTAAGCGATTTTACAGTTCTGTAGCTAGTGGGCCACCATATACCACGGCAGGCTTTAAAAGAAGTTAGCAGACTGCAAAGCGTATATGAATAGACTTACTGATGTTATATGTGTAAAAGAAGTCAAATATGATGATTAGCTAAAACACTATTCTTATTTACTTACAAACAGTACGTTATCTATTTCTTGAATTACATATTAAAATAAAATTATTTTAGGATTCATAATTGAAATCTGGAGATTCTTACTGCCTACAAAGACATACCACAATACATTTTGAAAAGACGTATAAGGAAAAATTCAGGAGTATATTTTCTGAATCTAAAGAGAAAAGAATTGAAAAATGTTTTGAGGAATTAAATTTCTAAATTATATGTAATTTATATTACCGTCTTAAAAAAGAAAAAAAATCATATTATCTCTCCAGATTTAGAGAGCAATTTTGGAAATAGCCGCCTTTCCTAAGACATTTTGCCTATTTTTAGGCTATATAAATTAATAATTTTATCAGCTAATAAAGTAATAGCAGAAGCGTCTTCAAAAGAACATTCAGTCATTAGTGATCAATCATAAAAATGTAACTCATGTAAAAATATGCAACTTCCTTACCAGATTTGACTAGTCCGCTCATGAACATTCGACTCATGAATCTAATATTTTCTTCTTTTCGATAATAATAAAATTAATAGAAACTGTAATTTGAAAGTTAAACATATGACGTTTAATATTTTCTTTTTGTCATCTCCTGAGACGTCCCATCCAGTAACACAAAGACATTTTATCTCTTTCTTCGAGATGTTTCTTCCTTCCTCCTCCAATTCTACATTCACACAAACCGACTGGCAACTAAGAAAATATTTTTTTTTTGTTCAAGCGCTTATTGTAAGTTACTTACAACAATGAAGAAAATAAAAAATATTTTAATACTAGTAAACATCCTTCATTGATGTATAGTATAATCTGATGCAAACTAATATTTTACGATTATCAAAATATGCAAAATGTAAATTGTTTAAAATATTTTCAAGTTCACCAATGAGACAGAATCGATTTCACACAATAGAAACTCCTCTACGAAGGCATTCATCTCCATAGGCAGTTAGCCTTCGAGGCTTTAAAACCGATAATAAATAATTAGTTAATAAAGTAATGTAATTAAATAAACCAAACCAATGTCACACGAATTTGGATTCATTGGTCACTAGTTTGCTTAAGAAACATATTAAGTGGCATATTTTCAACGCAAAGAGTAAAAATGTTATCGTTTTAGAAACCGTAATATTTTTTCAAATTGTTTTATAATGCAACCCCTTTTACTGTAAACTATGTTATGCTACTGATGAGAATATTTACGAAAAGCGTGTTAGGGAATGACAAGTTTTAAAGTTTGTGTAATCATTATAAAACAAATAATTCATTTTTTATATAAATTATTTAAATAAAAAATGGTGCACGAGAACAAATGTTTTCTTAATTTAATGATAATATTTAAGACTGCAAGGAGTTTTACACATTCATTCAACACCTAATGAAAGAATATTTTCAACAGTCAGAATAACTAAGAGAAAGCGGAAATCAACTACAAATTCCCTTGAATGAATATTTTCAGAAACATATATATCAGAAAAATTAGAGCAATTATTAGCTGTGGATTTCACTCTTTCTGAACTTTTGATTAATTTAGCAAATTTTGTTTAAGATGCTGAAGAAATATATCTGCTGTTTTTAAGTAGAAGCACCTGTAAGAAACACATACGTAAATATTACATTAAATTACCGAAAATTTAGTAGTATGTTTTTGACCATTAAAAAAAGACCAAAATAACATGGTAAATTAACACATAAGATAAGCGTAGATTTGCAGTTAAGGCTTCCATTAGAATGATTAGCAACTGCAGTTAATGGTTTCATACATGAGTATGATGAAGTGAATTCTGAGTTTTTCTTTCGTGTGTATCTGCATGCGAGTGAAATGAAAGCGAATAAAACATTTAATATTTTTTAAAGATTTAGTATAGTTTTTGCTCAAATTAGTACTAAATATTTCTGGTGGTGGTCCCCTTATTACGCTTAGTAATTAAAATTGTTTTAGTTACGGATTTTTGTTAATTATGCTAACACAGTATATTTAAAAATATTTAAAGTAAAATAGTTTATTGAAAAATAGTACGTTTACGTACTATTATAGTACGATTATGTTAATATCAACTCTAGAAAATCTTTTAAATTTCTGCTATAAATATTCTTTCCTTTCCTTCTTTTTTGTTTCGTTAACTTAAAACTGAGTTTTTAGACCGAATAGTCAATACAGCATTTTTAAAGCTATAAAAGTATACAATCTCTTTTTTAGGAATTTTAAATATTACTTCTTTTATTTAAGGAACATTTAAATAACGAGGAATCATTAAAAAAAACCTTGAAGTTGCATCCGAAAAATATTCATTTAACAAATATCTATGCAAATAATTTAAAGGAAAAGAAGTGTTAATTGTCATTTTTGACTAAATAATCGAAATTCTATGGAATCAAATTTAATTACAAGACAACGATGATTTTATAAAATTAAAAAGATTTACTGCACATTCGACTTAGGAAATACGATTTCAAGACCACCATTTTTCAGTCGCATCCGCCTTTAAAGAAACACCCAAAAGCTTACTTACCATTTTGACTGTTGGAATAAAAACTAAACACTTGTTGATGAGTTTATATACACGCCCTGCATTCGGAACTTATCGCTTCCGGATTAAATGATACTGACATAATAAAAAAATAAGCTATTTCATGACATTTCGTTTACGTGTCAAAGGTGAGAATCTGCCTCATCGCATAAAAATGGCCAATTTGAGAAATTTTTTCTTAACATAACTAGCCACGAGCGAGCCGTTACCATAGAAACGATTGTCGCTGACCGGTAAACAACGCCGACGGAATAGCTAATCTGTCGTGACACTTGATGAGTCGAGTCATAAACTCTTTAATTAATTGGCATAAATGCTCTAAATTGTTCTTTTGGGCGATGGTCAAAAGGATTCACCAGAATGTCGCTTCTGATTAGAAGCTTTAAGTCAGGCAAAAGATATGTGTGGTGAAAACATTTTCTTTAAATATTTTATTTCGCTAATGTAAAATTCAGAAACCTTTAGATAAAGAAGCATTTTTATTCGCAATTCTTTAACAATGTTGCAAATATATATGCGTGTTTTTAAGAATGACCGAAGTCATTGCAAAGAAAATTTTTTTCTCACGCAGAAACAGTATTTATGCAGCTAAAATTATTCATAATTTTGAGATGTTTAAGAAATGAGCTTCCTTTCCAAGAAGAAGTTTACTCTTCATACACATAAACCACACATTATATATGCTTGAGTTTTCTAGTGGAAAATTCTCAGTAAAATTATTCTAATTATAACTATAAAGCAATTTTTTTAGATATGGGGGTTTAGTTTTTTATATGATTAGATGTATGGTGTATAGTTCTTGTTTACTGTAGAATACTTAAACGAGCAGAAATTTACAATAAGACTTATTCTAAATTTCTCTAAGTGTTTCGGAAACTTTGGGAAATATAAATCAAGCATACAATTTCATTTGGAAACTCTAATGCTGTATTTACTGTTATATTAATTTACCAAAAATGTCTAATTCCTACTCTCACGAGTTTTTTCTGGGTTTGCATAAGATTCGGGATTCGAAAACTAAAATCTTCACGCTTTGTCTCGGGGCAAGAACATTCGAATCTTTAGAATCCTAACCCAAAAAATAATAAAAAATATTTAAATCGGAATTTCGGTAAGATTAGATTCATCAAGTAGAGTGTTTATTAAAAAAAAAAAAAAAAAGAACGCACTTGTTGAAATTACAGTGGACCTGCATCACTATTGTCCCGACGATGGTCTTGAGTGTTACACTCCTAATATTCTAGAGAACATTTAACGTTTCATGTTTAATACTCTTTTATTTTAACTCTTGAAATAATCCTCTTTGATACTTGCAATGATATAAGATTTTGGGAAAATGTAAAAAGCTTGAATTGCTACGAAACTTTTTAGGAAATTATATTAAGAATTAGCCTCAAAACTCAAGAGTTTAAAACATTAACTTTAGATTTTAAAACTGTGTTCATACATTTGTTTTTCATTAAACGCTGAATTAAAATTTTCCTTTAAATAAAGTCCACGAGCCAACAGTAAAATCGTAGAATACTAGTAGCAATTAGATCGTGGAATACTAGTAGTAGTTCGTGAAATACTGCTCGTGTACTAGTATAGTTCAGAAGTCGGCGAGCGGACTAACTGGATGAGAGTTTTCTGAATTTTTATCATCCCATTGTAATATGAATACGACACAGTTTCCATCAAAAATCCTCCACGAATGATATCCCCCCCTTAAGCAGATAGCCCTTGAGTTCTTTGCAATAATTCAAATAATTCCTCTTTTAAGTAATAAGTTTTAATATTAATTACTGTTTTTCTGTTCTTTGCTTTTAATGAAGAATTTGAAAGATTTGAGAACATTTAGAATTGGGATTCGCGAAAATTTGGGATTCTCCTCACTTATAATAAGTAACGTGATACTTTTATTCCATTTCGAATGATAAATACTTATAGACGACAAAATGCACGGGTCATCCACTGCAAATTTAATATTAAAGGTAAAGGTTTACTGTAATTCAGAAAGTAAAATAGTAATTAGTGTTTACATTATATTCATTGGAATGAATTTCAATTTTAAATATATTTTTTTAGTCTTTTAAGCAGTTGATAAGAAAAGGAACTGCACTGAAGATTTTATAATTAAGATTTTTTTACAGTTATGGTCTCAGAGTTCTTGAATAAGTGAAACTGAGACTTCACCTATTGAAAAGGAGCCATCAAAAATTGCATGTAAGATATTAGAAATGCCCTCTAATTTTAGATTTTTTCTTAGAGATTTAGTATTCTTATTCTGCAAATGCTTTAGGGATTGAAATAAAATAAAACAAATTCTAAGTATATTAGAAGCTAACTTAGTCGACAACATTTCAAGCAAAAGTGGTTCCTATTTACATTCATATTTTTGTTTATGTTAGAAGCGATGAATAGCGCAAGAACGTCCCGCAATCAGCCCATTCTGCTGCCGTGAACGAAATCCAGATGGAACTTTTAAACATGAGAACAAATTTACACTCAGTGATTTTACATAATACTATCGCACCATAAACGGCTAATTGATCAAATAAGTATAAGGCTTAGAGACCCAAATTAGGTTAGCTAACAATCGTTAAGTAGTTCTAATTTATTGGTACACAAACGACGCACTATTAAACATAAATCTTTAACATTCGTCAAGGCGATTATACACTGGGGAAATAAATTAAGAGAATTTGCATATTTTATCGAATTGCATGAAAAGAGCTGAACTGAAGGAAAACCACTGCTTCTAGATAAAAATGCAAATCTTTTACGGCAAATACGTAAACGTACACGTGTGTGTAGGTGGAACTAGCAGAAAAACAGGCTTTATAAACTCGTGGAGGGTAAGACGAATTGCGTTCGCTAGCACACCTCGGCGAATTTCTTGGTGTTATCTTGCAGAAATCGGTTAAATTCACATCGGAACAGTAAAAATGAGCAACCACCAATGTTTAGATGATGGAATGAGGGGGCGAATTGTGAGGACGCTAGAGGCAGGCCAATCGCAAGTCCTATCTGCAGAGAGTTTAATTTAACGCCCAGCGTCGTGTGTAACCTATGGAAACAGTTCCAGGATACTGGATCCATCGAGAGAAAGCCTGGGGAAGGTCGTCCAAGAGCTACGACGGCCGGAGAAGATCGCTATTTGTCCATTTTAGCGAGACCTAACAGAGAGGCTACAGCTTATCAGCTATCTTGGGACTTGTATGCAGTCACAGGAACCGGTATAACAAGGGTGACTGTTTCCAAAAGACTGAATGAGAGAGGATTGTTTGCCAGAAGACCGGCTGTTTGCGTCCCGCTCACGTCTACGGACAGGAGAGTCCGATTAGCATGGTGCGGGCAGCAAAGTACTTGAAGCACGGATCAATGGGCGACCGTTCTGTTCACCGACGAGTCCCGTTTTAGCTTAAACACCGATTCTCGCCGTACTTTCATATGGAGAGAGCCAGGGACCCGCTACCTACCCTCCAGTGCCCGTGAAATCATCAATTATGACGGTGGCGGTGTAATGGTCCGGGCAGGCATCATGTTGGATAGCCGCACCCTCTCCACATCTTTGACAGAGGCTCGGTGACTGGTGTGAGGTATAGGGATGAGGTCTTGGAGCCCTATGTTTGCCTTTTCCGGAGTGCAGTGGGCCCCGAGTTCATCTTACAGGACGATAACGCGAGGTCACATAGAGCTTTTCTAGTCGACCAATTTCACGAGAGTGAGGATATTCGCCGGATGGATTGGCCAGCGAGGTTTCCAGACCTCAACCCTATACAGCATGTCTGCGACACTCTGGGAAGGGCAGTTGCAACTTGCAACCCCCTCCGAGAACCATCCAGGAAATGAAAACAGCGTTGCTGAATGAGTGGGACCAATTGCCACAGGCATTGATAAACTGCCTTACTTCCAGTATGATATAACGCTGCGAGGCCTGTATGGTTGTAAGAAGGGACCATACCCCCTAGTATCCCATTTCTTTTGTGTCTTCTTCAACCGCTGGTGTAATGACCAGCACACTCGGCGAATATTCGAGAGGTCCGAGGTTCGAGTTCCGGTGACGACATTGTTCATTTCTCATGTCTTCTGCTTCAAAAAAAAGTCTAATGTCTCTACAAACTGGTTAGTGTTTAATATATAGGATGTCTCGTCAAGATGGCATAAATCGAAGGACAAGATTCTTACCACGAATTACGGGAAACAGTCTTGATTGTAAATACGAACACTGAAATGTGTACATGACATTACATTTATACGAAATGATACATGAAATGATTACTATGTAGTCATGGCAGCGACACAACTAGAGCCTACCGTAGAATCTAGCTGCCTATGTGTTATTCCACATCTAATTAATCAAGTACGGGAGAAATGACATGTATCGATGCTCCATTATTCTGAAGCAATATGCCACATAGTACGGATAAGAATAAATCATCGAGGAAATGACTTTTGTAAGTCACGGAGAAATACAAAGTATAAATGCCTCGTAAACCATTCGGGTGGTAGACAGGGCCGGGACGAGGGTGAGGCACCCCGGAGATCCTCCCGTTTCAACAAAGAGAAGGAGCGCCAAATTAGGTATTCGATCAAAAATTCAGAAATTTATTTTTAAAACTTATGATTTTTAACTTTTAATTTCGGAATACATCAGTGAATATTAAAACAATTTTGTGTTACAAACAATCCAGAAAAAAAAATAAACTAATAGCATTAATTTATTTTCACAAGACATGAGCTTTCACAGTAGTGTATATATATTTTCTAACATTAAAGTTTGTTATTGAAAATAGCTTTAAGGAACTAATTACACTTTGCGTAACGAATTGTATAAACTACACTTTCATAGGAAATATTATACTGCTGGCATTAGTTGTTCTTTGCCGTTTCCCATTAGTTTGAATTAAGCTCTTTACTTAGTCATAACAAACTTGCCAAAGTCCACTAACTGAACATAGACGGCGATATAACTGCTTTTGCAATTTCATAAAAGCCTTATGAAATAGCATCCGAAGAATAAACAAGGGTGATTGAAAATGAAATGTACCATATTATAAGTTATTGCACTTTTTTTTTTTTGGTATAAAATTTTCCAATAAACGAGGTTCATGAATCGAAGTTTTTGGCTTGTATTCACACTCATGTTGCGCGGGAACTGTATGGATTGTTTCATTTAAAGTTATTTCTGAAGCAAATGCTGAACGATTAAACAAATTGGTTCATTCTTTGTCAACTGGGATGTAAAGATATAAGATAATATAAACGTTTTTTAATAATTCTATTGTTTATATTGAAACAATAAAATAAATAAAGCCTTGCAGTCAAAAACTATAACTGTCTATAAAGCCGCACTCTTAATAGATGGACTATGTCTTTCATCACAGGAAATGAGAGAAAATATTTCTCGATGCACTTTTTAAAAATGTAAAACTTCAGCTTTAGAGATGAATATATAATCAGAATTTGAAGAGAAACGGAAACGAAAAGTTAATAAATCAAATTGTGAGGAATCAATTGATATAAATTGTAGTTTTTCAGAAAAGCATATTTTTATAGAAATTAAAGAAGTGTTCGACGTTTTAATTTCACAATTGAAATGGCGATACGAAAAGCTAAATGAAATCCAATTTTCAGTTTCTAACTGGTGAACAATTAATGTCATTAGATTTAAGTAATTTAAAGGCAGCAGTTTATAACTTAGCAATTAAATATCCGAATGATAGGAACGCTGAAGAAATTCAGTCAGAAGTATCTAGTTTTAAAAACCATGCTATTTCAATAATTCTGGGCACAAAAACAGCTACAAGTTTAAAACTTTTAGAAATAATTCACGATTATAATTTAGTTCAGTCATATCCGAATTTGGAAGCAGCATTACCAGTTACTGTAGCTAGTGGCGAAAGAAGCTTTAGCAAAGTTAAAATAATAAAGAACTATGTGAGATTTTAACTAGGCCAAGAAAAAGTCTACTAAATCGATTTATAGCTAAGTAAGTAGTGTTAATTACATAATACTAATTTTGAAGAGATGTTCATAGAATTGTGTAGCTTACAGAATCTCATATCTTAAGTCTGCAGTGGCAAAAAAACCTAAAACAAGGTGCTTTCTACATTCACGTGTACTTTTTACGTGTACTTAGCCTAAAATATAGTTCGCTCTCCAAAATAATTTGAAAATTCTAGCGGAGAACGTTTTTTTAAGCTGAAATTGATAAAAAAGTGTTTTAGGTCTTATTTAATTCAAAGTGGATTTTCAATCTAATATAATAAAAAAAGATATCTCTCTTTAAAAATTAGATTGTTCATGTATAATATTATCTACAACTTCGCCTTACGGAATTAAAAAGCATTGATTTATAAGCTGTTACTAATGACAAAAGTATTGCTTTTTAATTAACTAAATAAAGGTGTTTTCTAGTTTAAAATATTTATAAGTTTAATTAATACGGTAAGCCAACAGACTGATACTTAAGACGCTAAAAATGCTGCTGCATGAATTGTTTGTATTCTTTTGCTTTTCAGTTTTGTGCTGAAAGTACATACCGAAATTTAAAGGATTGGAATGATAGGATTTTCTAACGGAAACTGGCTCAGATTCACCTTAGAGTTAGGAAAACCAATGAACATGCATTATGCTCATAAAAGCTCTCCTTTCCTTCGGGATCGGAGCTGAAACGAATTCTTAGTCTTACCTATTTGACTAATGGTGAACAGGGAATTAAAAAACGTTGTACTAAAATTGCAACTGACTTCTTTGAAGTAAATAATGTAGTATTAATAGATATACTGATACACTCTTTTTAATTTGCTATGTTTTTCTCTTAATCCGTCCACCGCAAAGTGGTCCACAGAGAACAGTATTTCTCTCTCAGATTTGGCAGAGTAAAGTTAATAAATTAAGGATGGGACTTTCCATTAATACTGTAATACTGACCAGAATTTGATGTCATTAATCGATTTATAGGCTATAAAAAGACGTATTCTGTAACTAACATACACAAACGTACCATCACACATGCATACACACATTGAAGAAAGATAACAACCAGCTATCATTAAATTCTGCAACTAATAGCTTCACGAATAAATTAAAATGCAACACAAATACTTCTGTTATTGTGAAGGCCTGTAATTTCACTTTCGGATTTCAATCACAAGCGAAAGGTAAATATTAATTTAAAAGTTCTCATAGTGAGAATCTTAGGTCAAATGTTTCCAAACGTTTAACATTACAACCCACATGTGCGTATTTAGATGCTACCGCGCCCCACACATAGATAATTACTAGGGAAAATATGAAGGCCAGAAGAATTCTAGAAACAGACATATGTAATAACATTAATAATCAATTAATAAATTGTGAATAATAATAATCTAATGCCATGTTTATTAACTTATAATAAATAAGTATATATTATATATAACTATACGTAATAAAATAACACCAAAAAAACCCACAAAATTTCTCTCCTAATCAATGTCGGACCATGATCGACACTTTGGGAATTACGGCTATAAGTAATAAATGCACTTACCTCTAGGGTCACAGTTTAACTTTCAGGAATATGCCACGTACAAGCTCAAACTAACTGTGGATTCACAAACTCTGGAGTTCGTGAATATCTAGTTTCGTAAACTAGCATACCCGCTCAGCTGTATCCCGAGTTGTATCTTCTTCAGTTGTTACTTGTTAATTTGTAGCAAAATTGAGGGGGAAGGACTCACCAATCGTACTCCTCATATATCACTGGACATTACTGGATAACCACAAAATATTATGTTTTGTGTGGTAATCAAAATGTATAATAACTTTATATAAGACACACATTTACCCGTTAGATTTCGGGAATTAACTCTATAATTTTGAAATTAAGATGAGAAATGTTTTCGGCAGAGAGAATATAACGATAGTCATACTTATTACACAGAAATGGTAACGATAAATTTTGTGTAATAATATTTTACGTAACAAGTAATTTATTATTTTAACATGCATAATTAATCTGATGAAACCCACAATGCTAGTGGCAGGCGCATTTTTGTTTCAGAGATTTTAACAGCAAGCGTTAATGGCTTCTGAGGTTGATGAACTGCCATAGAAATTTCAAAAGAAATTGCACCATGATCAAGAAATCGTGTAATCTCACTGTACCCAGAAGGAAAAAACACAGCATTAAATCAATTTTTTTAAGGTAATACGAGGCAATAGCTTTTAGGGACACCGCGTATTTTCTTGAATCATGAAAGATTAAAGAAGAAAAGCGACCTGAAGACTTAGGTCATTAATGAAGACCGTGTCTGCATTGGAGTATTGCGTGTTCAGAAGTTGGTAGATTGCCATTGTGGGCGGAGTGAATACGGGGGTGGCACAGCTTTAGTATGGAATTACAGACATAAGTAAAAGACCCCGCTACTGTCACTTTTATTTAAGGAAGATATTTTGCTGACCTAGTTCCAAAGAATTGCAGGCGTAAAATTCAGTACGTTTTATGCGAAACTCGGCTTATTGCCTACTTTTATGACAGTCCGTAGTAAATTGTAATTAAATATGCTTTTTTTAAATTAGAATGTTAGAATTATATTACTGCTAGTTATGACGCAACTATTACTTTTGATATCTGTGTATCAAAAAAAGAAAAAGCAATGAACAATGCACAAAATCTTGAGGCATTTTGATATGTATATTTTTCCAGATATGAGTAACCCTTGGTAAGAAACCAAAATACTTAATAATTAATGTAGTTAGACAGCAAGGAAGTTCTAGTTTTTCTGACATGGTAGGCAAGACAAGTTGCGATTTACTTCAAAATTCTTAATAGCAGTATGTTTCCATGGATAGCTCAAAACCATTAATTTGTGCTTAAAAGCATACTTCGTATCAGCGTAACAAATTGAATCATTTAAAAACAATATGTACTTCTTGCAAATTTGTTGTAACATTTCGGTAACAGCAAGACATGATAGTATATTTACTATCTGGAAAGCAGCTTGCAGGACGTTTCAAATGCATGGTGTTCAGATACAGAGTATTTAAATAACAAACCATTCTACAAATTAAATATCTGCCGAGCTGCTGGTGGTGCTAGAATGGCTCCAATTCAAAACATAAGATAAATAAGGTAAGTTTTCAAAGTACAACTCTGGTCGCACAATATATTATAGTATAAATGTAAGAAATTCAAATTTTTCTGCGAAGACGTTATAGTTAATAAACCGTTTTTCATTCTATTAAACTCTTTTGGAAAAAAATTCCTTGTTAAAATGCGGAGTTTGCCATCAAACAAACTGTCAAAATTTTGTTACCTAAATTGCTTTTAGCTAATAAAATCATTATTTTAATGCACTATCCATTCAATTAACTATTTTTATTAGCCCAAAGGAGCAATTTGTCCCGAAGGGCTATTAATATCGTTTTGGCAGTTTGCATTGATTCACTTAAGCGGCGAATCAATTTTTAAATTGTTGCTACCAAATATTAAAGCCTGTATTATACTTCAAGAAATTAAATAATGAAGAATTTGCATAAATGTATGTATGTATGTTTCTCTTATTGTGATAAAACAACGGTGCCTAGAGTCATCAAATTTTGAATAACGTACGTCTCCACCCGAATATGAGCACCTACAAGCCCAAATTTGGAATTTGTTTTATTATCTATTTCATATTTTGTCAAACATTAAAGAATTTTTGATTAACAAACTCAACGATTTCAAAGCGCGGAATGGCAGCACTGTAGGAAAAAAACATTTTTATCTCCAGAGCGCGAGAATGTGTGTCGGAAATTCTAAAGATATGCTCTTTTAAATATTTTGTGATATTGCGATTGAAATGAATTTTATGGTTTAAGTGCGAAGAACATGATACTTAATAAATAAAGGTAACACACAAAACGTTAAAAAAACGCCCGTTTGTGTGTCATATAAAATCTGAAAGCTTTCAGATTTAAAAAAAATATTTATTGTTTTTTAATAATTTTTCCCCATTTACATTTCTATTGTATATTTGTTCATTTTGTTAGTATTATAACTTACTTGGATAAGCCTCGAGGTTAACAAACAAACAAAAAAAAACAATGAATAATAAAAAAAAAAATCTGAAAGGTTTCAGATTTTAAATTATGTCCAAAGAGGCGTTTTTTAACCTTTCGTGTGTTACCTTTATTTATTGAATATCATATTCTTTGCACTTAAACAATAAAATGCACTTCAACCACAATATCGCAAAATAATTTAAAATGAACATATCTTTAGAATTTCCGATACACAGTTCCGCGCGCTGGAAATAAAGAGGCTTTTTTTTTTCGGTAGGGTGTTGCCATTGCTCGCTTTTAAATCGTTGAGTTTGTTCATCCAAAATTTGTTTATGTTTATAAAATATGAAATAGATAATAAAACAAATCCCAAATTTGGGCTTCCAGATGCGCATATTCGGGTGGAAACGTACGTTATTCAAAATTGGATGCCTCTAGGTACCCTTGTTTTATCACATTTAGAGAAATATACATACATTTATGCAGATTCTTCATTATTTAATTTCTTTAAATATAATACAGGGCGATAACTTTTGGTGGCAACAATTCGAAAAATGATACAGTCGTTTATAGTGATTCAACCCAAAATCGCAAAACGAAAACAATAGTACTTCAAGGACAAAGCCCCTATGGTCTAAAAACTTTTATCCGATAAATATCTGATGTGGACACCACATGACTTCCTTGTATGGAATATTAAATTATACGTATTTTTTGCTGCATTTCATTTAAACTTATTTTTTCGAATTTCATAAGAGATATGTTTCTCATTCAGTTAATTCAGTTCTCACTTCGCTGCAAGGCAAAAATACGCAAAATCTCCAAATATCTTCATTAAAAACTGAAAAATATAGAAAATATAAAACAGCAAATACAGTTAAAACAATTAAAAACAATTTTTACAATTAACATTACAGTTTCTGCGCAAAAAGAAGCAGTTCGGCCAGTGGACAAGAAGGCAAATTTTTCGGTGCACAAAACTGAAATTTTACTTTTGGTCCCACTCTTCAAAAAGACGCTGAAGGTGCAGGAACTGACTTAATCCACTATTCTGCTAAGTTTTAAATCTAAACAAATACGGCAGCTATGGTAAAAAATAAGGATTAGCCTCACCTAAACAATTTTTAAATTATTGATAATTCTATAACTATTACATGCGGATTAACCAAAGGCATGAAAACTTTAACCGGAAGACAAGACCAACATTATTCAATCATTCTTAAAGCAAAAAATGCACAATTTACCAATATTTAAGAATAAAATAACTGAGTTCATGGATCCGAATAACAGAGTGGGGGTATATACAATTTTGGTGCGGCCGATTGCAGCCAAAATGGGGGTGCACAACTACATGTTATAGCGAGTCCTATACACAAAATTTCAACGTTCTGAGGCTATTCGTTTTCGAGTTATGCGCGATACATACATACATACGACGTATGTAAGTTCAGACGTCACGAAAAAAATCCATTTTAAATCCTTTTTTCAACTCGTTTTGGGAAAAGAGTTCTTTATTCTGTCCTTACGTACAGATGTCATGCAAAAACATCGTTAAATTGTATTCGATAGCGGTCAAAATGGATATTTTCGTTGAAATATGACACCCGAACATTTTCCCTATGACAGTACATCCTTTACTTCATTCAAGGAAGTGGAAATGAACTAGGTTTATGGACTGCATGAAAATAAATTTAATTAAACGAAAAATTTCTGCAAATAGTCTTTTGAATTCAATGTATTAACAGTCATGTTTCTCATTCCTAATAGATATGCTGTGGAAATCCCGATCCGTAAGTTTAATATGAACAGCAGTACATAGCAAAACTCTCGAAGTTTTAATTACTCATAATTGATTGATTTTGACAGTACAACAGTATTTACTTCATTTTTATTTATTCATTTATTTTTCTTGATTTTTGGCTGAGTAAATACACTGTTCTTAGTAAGTTCCGAATGTGTCCTTGAAAAATTTTGGTGAATTTTTATGAAAAGGGTCAGATGACCAAAATTGACTTAGTCTTCAAGTCTATACGTATAACTGAATACATTTCGAAACTGTAACGACGTGTGTCTACTGCGAACCATTAAAGAGACGCGTTAACCATTAAAGAGAGAGTATTTAAACGTGTGAAACGAGAAGTTATATAGAGCGTGGTTTCGCTAGTGTAGCATACGCGTGCTATTTGTTCCTCGAGCTTTTAATCTTAGTAACGGCTACGCATTCTGGCTGTTTATTTAGTCTATCGCTGGTATAGATTACTGAGTCAGGCTGTTAGGATAAGTTAAATTATGAAGTCCACTTCCTTTCGAATTTATTGTTAAATTGCCTTTAAGTTCCTTCCCTTTCCATGCCCCTTTCTGTTAAAGAGGTGGGTTAAAAGAAAAGGGCTTTTTACACCCTTTCCCTGTTGTGTTACTCTTGTTAAATAGAAAAAGATAGATAATATTAATTTTTACTTTTAAACTGTTTGCATACTCAACCTCCTCTCTTGGTGCAGCGATAAAAAAGCAAAACTCTTATAAAAATACTATTCTGAATACGTTTAGACAATTCAAAGAGACTCCGGTGTTTGAAAACTACTAATTAACGAATAGTTTAAGCTAGATTAAATTTTCATTAATCCTCAACACAGTAAAATAAAGTTTATCCCCTCAATACTCAATTTCTCAAGATCAATCAAGAAACGAAAATTATCCTCACTGGTGTTTTGTTAAAATCAAAAGATTATTAATCATATAAAATTGCTTTACCATAGCAAAATCATCAACATGCTATCTCTCACTTAAATAAAACTAAATCAGCTCTGCTTCCTGTAAACACATAGATTTCAATACAACTTTAGAGATAGCCATAAACACTTTTCATTTAAGTATAACACAGAACAATTCAAAACACCAGGGAAAGATAAATCTCACTCTAAGAAGTCAAAACACCAGTTCAGCTAAATTAATAATTCTGATCGTATAGTCATACATTTATTTAATATTCCAAAAATTTTAATTATGGAAAACTGATCAGACTACCGCTACAAAACCCAAAAATTTCTCGTAAACTTTCATTTGACAATCTGTACAACTATCAGTATTGTACACAAAATTACTAGTTATGTACTTTCACAATAATTGCGTAATTACCATTGAGCAATAATCAAGTAGTTTCAAACAATTTTTCAATCTTTAAATAGCTATAAATCTTACCAGAATCTAAATAAAACACTTTACAATTACGGATATTTTAAATAGTTACTTAAGAAATTTAAGATTAGATAAGATGTGAGTTATTATATATGTCAAGTGAAAAAAAATATTAACTGGAATCATATCTATAGTGAATTATAGGCAGACTAACAATGAATAAGTACTTCAAAGAGTAATACAAATTTAGGAGTGTAAAAAAGCTGTATTATGAAATGTTTAAAGTACAGTGCTTTTTCAAGTAATGTGAAATGTGTGCGTACTGTAAACGAGAGTTCAACTGTGTTCGGCAGAACTTGATTTCATATGTTCAGTGATGGAGCAATTTTTTCTTCGGGCGGAGGGAATGTGAGAACGTAAATTTCTCACTCCATGCAGTTCATCTTCATCATAACTTTAATCGAAATCGGAGAACTACTGCTTGTATAAATACTGGAAAAACTGGTTTTTTTTTTCTTTCTGCTGACGACGTTTCAAGCAAACAAGCGAGTGTGTGGGGCTTTTGCCTCACACATGTCGCCCTCCTATGATAATGGCGTTTTGGTTAGATGAAAAAGAAGGAGTGGAGATAGCCTAAAAAATTGCACGAAGTAGCTAAAAATGTTTGGCCAAAAGGGAATCTGACTTGATGCCGTGCTAAAATTTAAACCATCCTCGAGCAAATTATTAATATGTGTTTCATCTCCAGAAAATGCCGATATTTAGTCGTCAATAATCGCTTTGCCGAAATTACCACGTACTGAAAGAAAAAATATGTGTAAAGGAAAATATTTTACGCATGGAAATCTTCATCTGCAATTTGTTTAATATACTTACAGTGCAGTAAGCTACAGTGCACAGTATAGACGATGGTGAAAGGTTAGAGAGTAGTGTTCTTTTGCAATGTATGGCCCCGAGATACCGTTCCATGTTTAGCTTCTCACGTATTGTGTTCTAAGTTAATGTGTTATGTTATTTTTATGTACTATGTGATCTGTGTTATATATATATTTAATCAAGAGAAGTTTTTGGTAAAATAAATGTGAAATTGAAAGAAAAGTTGTCTTCGCAAGTTTCATGCACTTGGGTTATTGGGTAAGTGAAACATTTTATTATGCTTGATACCAAATCACAACGCAAATGTTCTAGACGTAATTTTAGACCAGCAAGTATTGGGCATATATAACATTTGTTTTTTGATACTTGCAGTTCTAGTTTATTTAGGGAGTCACATCACAACACCACACTGTGACACCTCGGTATATTTATCTTCGGACATATAGATATAATTATATTTCTTGATAGAATCTCACATGTATTCTTTCATAATTAAATTTTAAGGGATGACTCATGACAATTAAAAAAATAAAATTCTCTTCCCCAAAAATTAGTTAAATCCCTAGTAATAAACATAACGAGAGGGAAAATAATCGCTCACGAAAGCCGCAAACACAACCAACTGTGTGTCACGAGAAGCTGTTGAACCATTTCTTGAAATCATCGAAAACAAAATATCTGTTCTTTAGTACAAAATATGGAAAAAATCCGACTGCGGAATACCTCCTTCCAACGGTGGAATACTTTTCATAATCTAGCACTATACTCAGTCTAGGAGCAGCCTTCATTTTTCTTTCCAAGCTCCATGATAAGGATGACGGCAGAAAAAATGCAAATTGGGTTGCCGATACATCTTCTGTGTTCCCCAGAGTAATCTGGAACTTCAGCGCGAGCTTTAAAACACACTTTTTTTCGAAAGGGAGAAACCATCGGCGTCTAAACAAAACCAAACGTTTGAGAATTGGACGTAGCCATCGGTCTTAATTTCGCTGAAGATGAAAGATGGGAGCCCGCAACGCTCTCGGACAAGTTATCGCCCTGACAATATCCTCCAACCGCAACCGTACAGCGGACGGCGTCGACTCGGAGAGGAAGGGGGCGCCGGGAATATCTCTCTCCCCCCCAAAAAAGTCTTGAAAATCTGAGAAAAATTTTAAAAAATCTCCTCTCGGCACTGGTGCGCCATTTTTGAAAACTCAGGACGCTCAAAAGTGGACCGCCTCAATGAACACTATTGGTTAAAAAAATCCATAAAATTAAAATTCACCAGTTTTACACAAAACAGTAACCCTCTCTAACCACTAGAACCAGAGCAATAAATACTAACCAAAATTCTAAGAAAAATCAGTCCCCTCTTTTCACAGTGACAAGCCCCTATTTCCCGCGCACACCAAGGAATGTTTACATCGTAAATCGGTTAACGTTGCGACACCCGTAGGTAATGAAGAAAGCACAAGTTCTCTTCCTAAACACACTTCTAAATACTTTTACTCCATAATTCTATCAAGAATCGTGGCCGTTGGAGCAATTCACCTTCGAACAAGAAAAATACATGTTCCACCCCTGAAAGATAAGGGGCGAAAAATGCAGCTGGCCGCCGACCTTTGACCCCAAAATTCTCCGTCCGTGAGAACGCAAAAGCTGCTTATTGCTGTACAAGCTTTCTACTAACTTAAAAGAACTTACCGCACCCAAATCAAATGAAAAAGTTTAAGCAACTGTATAATTTTAAAATTAAATCTCAAACATGGGCATTAAAATTTCACTATTCACTGTAAATTAATAAAATCATTAAGCACTGTAAAATAATAGTTAAGAAATGTACACAACGCTCTTTACTCCCGTGAGAGATGTCGCGAGGCTTAACTTCGAGATCTAGACACTTTGTATGACAGCCAGAAAGACCAGATCTTATAAGACAACTAACACTAAAAGAAATATAACTGACAATAGCTGTAAAGCTAAATCTGTTAATTCTCATAAAATTAACTTTGTAAATATGTATAAAGATAGTAAATTTTATGTACGTGTATTTTGCTAATCTCTTTCAATTAAATCAATTGGTCCCATTTTCTGTTCACGTTAAAGGAAATAAGAATCCGTATATCAACTATAATTAATAACAAAAGGCATGTAAACAGTATTTGGAGACAGTAGCTGATCCCATGCCAGCCGGACAATATTTCACAGTCGGAGGAAAACTATAAAGTTTCATTTTGAGTTTCATTAGCCTTTGAATCCTTATTTCCCATACAGAGTTTTGAGTATTTTTGCCCTTTTAATTCTTATTTTCAGTATCGCGTCGCTCCCAGTTAGACCTTTAGGCCACCAGTTGCCGTGTGGATAACATCGTTGAGTACTAGCAATTCATTTCAGGTTCATAACTCTGAAATGTATGACTGCATGGAGAATCACCACATATAAAGAAAATACGGATCGGTATTTCTTAAAAAGTTTCCCAACTAAAACATCGGTCTCCTTAGGCAATCGATGGCGTGCTTTATTTTAATAAATTAATCAATCAATACTTTCACAGGGCATGCAGATAAATCAGCGACAATTGTTCTGCAAGAGTGCACAGTTGCTTTGCACAGATGGGTTGTAAGGACACAAATTTCAACATGAACAAGACTCTCTTAGAAAATCGCCGAAAAAACGTGAGTTAAATTTACTAGCATTTCCCGTACCCTATAGATTACACTTCGAAAACGTAATCTTGGAGTCAATCTGTACGTAGATGTTGATTGTTAGTAAATTTGTACATATATGTTTCTTACGAGCGAGTAGCAAAAAAGTTTAATTTGTGATTATTTTAAGTTTGTATAATTGGTAACTTGCCTGTAACTATTGAAATTTAACGAATGGGTGAAAAATTACAGGAAATGACACGGTGACACACAAAAGAGCCTGTTTTCATATTCTGATATCAGACCCGACTGTAAGGTAACTTACATATGCGTGATATTTAGATCAATGTTTCATTATATATGCTCGTCTTAAAATGTTAAGTATAATTGCATGCACAATATTTATTTACTGATTAACAAATTCTCGATAATGCGTTTTGGGAAAGAATTCCTAACTTCTTAGTACGAAAGAAATATAAACAGCCCAGGACCTAAGGCCACCGTGCAGTTTATTATTAACTTAACTGCTATTCGTATGCTTTAGTGTACGTATTACTTTATTGACCATATATTGAATATTTATGTACGTTACATGAACATCATATTATATATAGCGCTCTATGCTTCCGGTTATATATTAGACTCGCTCTTACACTGAATACTGGACTTTGTCCCTATTCAAATCCAACGGAATAGGATAGCTGCTTGATTGTTTCATGCCTTTCCGATGTGTAGCGTGCATACGAGTCAGTCCTTCATTAGAAAGTCCTCCACCAAAGCGCCCATTTTCTTAGGTCTTGGGCTGTTTTGAGTTAGTAAACAATCTTGGTAAACAGTGTAATTTACAAGCATTTCTACGAGTTAATTCTACCGCATCTTTTTAATAACTCATTACTATTTTAATTGCCTTCGTGGAGGACCTTTTAAGAGAAAGTAGTTCGTATCCAAGTTATACACGAGGAAAACCACAAAAACTAGTAATTCGCCTAAGAGGCAAACCCAGGTCGAATTACTAGCATTCAATGGCTTTACCGCTCGCGCGCTGGGTAGGCCTTGAAACTTTTATGCCATGGCACGTAAACAACATCTAAAGCATGAAAGGTAAACTTGTAGTCGTTTGAGTTACAATTTCAAGAAGTACAAAAATAAAGTAAATGAAATTTCATATTTAGGAATTTAAATAATAAAGAAATCTATTTAAAATAGACTTTGATGAAATGCGAAACTTTTATTTTTAAATAAAATCACATAATGAAAGTTCAAAATAAAAGGCCTTAAAGCATACCTGAGAAAAGATATTCCGGTAATTCTTCACTTAATATGCTATTCCTTTCATTCATAACATCCATCATTTAAATAAGCGATTATCATCTGCAAACAATCCGAAATTTCGTTTTTAAGTATACTTTCATTGAAAAGTAATTATCCAGATGAAAGGCGAACGAGTCATTTCAGTAACAGATACTGTAATACTTCGCTGCAAATTAATTCTTTATGCAATTTATAATCACTTTGTTGTTACTGCTTTGCTGTAATTTCGGAAATCAATTAAATTTCTAATCATTCTGGTTAAACCAAGTATCCGTAACTGAGAAAACTCTCTGAATACTCGACAAGAAAAAGATATGGCTGAAAATTTGAGAGAGAATTTTGGACAACAAAATTCATATAATAAACAGAGTAGTAAACATTTGGAATAGGTTACATTCCGGAAAGAATGCAGTATTCGCTGAAAAAGTAAGAATCCTTCGACAAAATGTCACGCAATTATAAAACACGCATGATGGCCATCAATGTCACTTCACTTCACTTCTGAATACACATTAAACAACTGTGAATTCTGAAAAAAGTAATTTTGGAGAGGGATTATTTGCAAATAAAATCTCAATCGCTATAACTCTTAAAAATATTTAGAACACAGTCCATGATTTAGCGAAAATGCGTTTTCGCTGATACCTAGAAACTAAAAACTGGACGCTATCCACCTTCGAGGGATAGTTATTTGTTAGTTTCCTTAGTAGAATCAATTTTTAAAGCATTGGAAGATTAAGGAAGAGCTCTCATTCGCCACAAGAGATTAACTTGAAACTAGGTGAACCAATTAGAAAACTCGAATTCTGAACAAAGAGGTTAGTTGGTTTTCGTTTCTTTTAGAAACGCGATACAAAATCATGGCTGAAAGATGATTACTTCCGCTTTTCTTGGCGCTTTTCGCCATTTTCTTGTGGTTATGGAAGCGCGGATTGTAAAATAAGAACGAGACGTGCTCCCCGGAATGTTAAAAAGGATTAACGCCATGTGTCGCGTCAAATTTTAGACGTACATATGAATTTCGGTTTAAGCATAACCGCTAATTAAATATGAATTCAGTGAGAGACTTGAGACATGTTTTTTTTTGCATCTCACATGTTTTTTGCATGTTAGATTAAGCTTTCATAACTTTTAAGCAAATCATCAAAATGTAAGAATTTCAGTAAAATACTTTAAATGAGAATTCAAAATCTAAAGAAGGAAAAACAGTATGTTGTACATTAAAATTGTAATACAAAAGCATAAATAACATAAAAACACAGCCATATTGTTATTCCACGCAAAGTCCTTTTTGAAAATTATTCGAAATATTCCATTATAATCTGAAACGTCTGATGATAAAATGTTTTATTAAAAAGCAATAAGATTCAGCATTAATTTAATGTCAGATTTAAAATGAAAACATTCAGTATATCTTGAGAGATAATGTCAGATTTTCTCTGCAGTGCATTTAATTTTCTGTTCATTTAAATGCAAACTTAAACTAAGTTGAATTTTGATAATTTTTATCTAATCGTTCTCAAGAAGCAAGTGCAGTCAACAGACGACTAAGCAGTGACGGATTAACCGAGCGCAGACTGTAAGAATTAAGTTTTAACTGAATTTTGATAATTTTTGTCTACCGCTCCTAAGAAACAAGTAACATTTAGCGCATGAGTAAGCAGGGACGGATTAACGGAGCGCAGTTTGAATTAAAGGTTAAATTGGATTTTGGTAATTTTTATTTAACTACTCTTAAGAAACACGTAATGTTAACACACGACTAGGCAAAGACAGAACAACTGAGCGCAGCTTATAAGAATTAAATTTTTTTACTTCGAAACGATGAAAAAATTAACTTCATAAATCTTCAGTGTGAAACAAAGCTGATGATTGAAAACACAGTAAGGAAAATAAAATGACAAATGATGAAAGGAACTGAAAACTAATGACAGATGATGTCAACCAGATGGACTTTGCTAAAAAAAGTTCTAACCGTCTTTTTCAAGCTGGTTTGAAACCTGTGATATCCATCAAGTTCCCTTGTGAAAATGTTTCTTTGATGACATTTATAATTTCGTTTCTTCCTTTTTACCGATGTTCATTCTTTCTATATTTACAGCTCCTCCCTTTTTTAATACCGCTTGAATTTAGTTAACCAAATGAATTCATCATTATGATTGTACTGCTTAAATATGCAGGTAAATTGTTAGTAGTATTTTTTTGTTTATTATTCTACGAGTTGTAAGGAATTATTGCTATCCCCGTGCGGGTTCTCGAGGTGCAACTAGAAGCATTTCCGTTTAGCAATCGCAAGATTCGTTATTCGAATCCTGGTGAACGTAAAGAATTTGTCATGTTTCTCGCTCCGAAAAAATCTAATAACTCTGTAGTGGTACCTGACTGAAATGTGGTGAATGATAATTTGTCACCACCTCGATTGGGTCGACTCGGTCTTGTCTCTCTTCAGTAGCCATTCAAGTGTGAAATAATGCAAGGAATTATCGCATTTCTCGTACGTGTTCTTGTGATGTAAATAGTAGCATGTCTGACTAGCAATTAGAAGATCCTCAGTTCGAATCCTGGAGGAGCCATTTTAATTGCGCTTGGATTATCTGCGATTTTGAGTTAAAGCTCGAGCACGTTCCTGGTTAACCGGGAGTTCCTTGTATTTTATTCATAATTACTGAAAAATACACTTCTTTACACTGTTTAGATTAAGACAAAAAAGAGTTAATGATAAGAATTTTTTTTTTGCATTTTTATTTGCTAATAATAGTAATAATAATACATTTATTAAATTATTCAAAAGAACAAGTGAATGATTAGAAATAATGAAAAACTTGTAAATTCTAACAGAAACTTCTGTCTTTTTTTCATTAAAAACCAACCATATTATCATATGGACTTGGCTAAGACAAAGCTCACACTAAAAATCATAGGTGCTTCACTGTTTGAGCTCAAAGTGCAACTGATCTTTCAGGGCGTCATGCCACAGACCTATAGAATCTAAAATCCAGTGTTGACATTAGCAGAGCCGCAACATCGGTTTTTGCATCGGTGCCATCTGTCTGACAGCATTGCCATTAACAATTTAAAAAAAAGCATTCTCCAACAGCTATTGTTTTTAAGTACCAAATTAACGTGGTGCCATTAGGAAATCTAAATTGCACGGCGACAATCTTGTGCCATAAGAAAAACTAAGTTGCACGACAACTAACCTGTGTTATACACTTAAAGGATTACAAAATGTAAGCTTCTCCAAACTGCTGGACAAAATTTATACGAAATTCATTTACAGTTACACAATTTAATTGCAATACAGTAACAACTGGTAACTGTACATAAGCACCGGAAAAAATCTAATATTTTTCTATACGCTGGAAAGAGATCTGTATAATTTTCACCTCTATAACGAAAAGAAATTAAGAAAAAGGCATATGCGTTAAATCAATAACTTTCAATTAAGTAGTCCGCTCATTAAATTCAGTTTCAAAGCATAGTGGTCAAAAAGGAATTTTAACAGCTCCTACTAATAAAATCTAAGCAAGCAGCTGTAACAATCTATTACATACTATTTGTCTCTAATTCTTTGTACTTTGTTTAATTTGTCTCTAAGCCTTAGTACTATGCTACATTTTTATTTCAGACTATTTTCCTTCATGCTGTAACATTCATCTTCCGATGGCAAAGTGGGAATGTCAATAAGGCAGTGTGAAGTTTACCCTAACTTTATTAACAGTTATTTTAAGTTATGCATCTTTCCTATAACTTCTAGTTTCAGCTTACAATTTCCTACCAGAATGTAATTTCAGAAGCGCAGTGAATGCAAATGAATAAAGAGTACTACACTGATAGCCACCCAAATTGCAACACCAAGACAGACAAGAGATATCACAACAAAATTTATTTAGTAGATAACATGTTGGCCAAGTATCAAATGATGAAATTTATAGACTTCTGCGAAATGTGGTTCCTTCCAGAATTCATAGCCAGGGTAGCCGCCATTGTTGCAGATCACCGCTGCCACACGCCTCGGCATTGACTCAAAGAGACTTTGGATGTGTTCTTGGGGTACAGCAGACCAAGCAGCTTCCACACGTTGCCAAAGTTGATCTGGCGTGGCAGCTTGGGATGTAATCTGGGTCAATCGTTCAGCAACCATGGACCACATGTTTTCTATCGGCGAAAGATCCGGAGAGCGAGCCGGCCAGGGAAGCAATTCAATCTGGCGATTGACGAAGAACCCTTGGACAATGCGTGTCTCGTGTGGTCCCGCATTATCCTGTTGAAATATGGCTGTGGGCAAGCCCTTAAGGTAAGGAAGGACAACTGGCTCCAACACCTCGGAGATGTAGCGCTGACTGTTTAAAGTACCGGCAATGCGTACTAGAGGAGTGCTAGAGTGATATTCAATACCGCCCCATACCATAATACACGGTGCAGGACCAGTGTGGCGGAGCATAACGCAGCAGCTTAGCATCCTCTCTCCACGGTGCCTCCAGACTCGAATCCGACCATCGTGCTATTGCAGACAGAAGCGTGATTCGTCAGTAAAGACAATTTCATTCCATTCTGCCGTCCACATCCTTCTTTCATCGCACCATTGGCGGCGGAGACGTCTGTGGTTCTGCGTCAAGGGTAGACGAAGCAATGGACGTCTTGCGGACAGAGCACTCTGCTGTAAACGGCGTCGAATGGTACGCGCAGACACTGGATGATGCGTTATAGACTGAATGTGCTGTGCTATGGTTCGTGATGTGACTGAGAGATCCGTCACTGACATGCGCACAATGTTCCTGTTATCACGTGAAGTGATGCACTGAGGTAGATGCGAGCGAACACTTCGGTCCGTCGTACCCTCCTGCATCCAACGACCACATATCCGCATTTCAGTTGTTTGGTTTCGTCCAATACGACTATCGATTTCCCTGAAAGATAATGCACACTCTCGGTAGGGCACTATCCTTCCTCTGTCGAACTCGATCAAACAATGATTGCTGTTTACTATGAGGCATAATTGATCGTTTAAAAAAAACCCACAAGAAAAACGCAATTGAGGGACTTGAAATCGTCGAAAACTCCAAGCCTTAAATAGCGCTTTGAAGTGTCGCCACAGGGGTACATGATGTGCGTCTGAGCTGAACTTCTAATCATTTGCATATCTTACCTCTGCTAATGCATGTTGTAAATTTCATGTTATTGGCATGCTTCCTTCAGGGTGTTGCATTTACGGTGGCCAGCAGTATATTTAAGTCGATGTTTCACCGACTTCGAGAGAGAGAGCCTGAGTTTCTGACTAGCGGGCGTTTGCCTTTTGGCTACGCCTCTCTTAGCTTTGCTGCGCTCGGCCATACTTTAGGCCCTTGCTTGGCTTCATCGATTTAATTAAGATTTAGGGGCCAACTACTTAGAATCCTGATAGCTTCGGCTATATCTTCCATTAGCTTTGGTTAAGCTTAGTTAGTTTAATGTCATAATTATTTAAGTTCAAGCCCAAAAGGAAGCTTTGCTGTGAGTTCCGAGTTAGGAACTAATTGTATTTATTTCTGAGAAATAAAGGGTAGTTAATTCTTCTTAAGTGTCTTATGTATCTGTTCACACATTGAAGCGATTATTCGCTTGTTGGTGTTTGTGGAGTTCAAAGACTGAATATTGAATTAAATAAGTAAAACCCCACAGCAGGTTAATTAAAATCCGCGACACGTATGATTTGGAGGTTAGTTCGGCAAGATAAATTTCCAAGACTTTTTGTCTGGGCTCGAATTCAGAGGAAGACAAGGACGTTAGGGATCATAGTGTCTTTATGGTAAGGGAACACTTAATCTGTCCAAAGTCCTTTCGAGGTGATGGTAAAAATAAAAGAAAGTAAGAAGTCTTCGGATTACATCCATCGATTGGCACCTTGATCAAATTTACATGGAACCGATCGTCCTCGTGTACTTTGCCTAATAATATTTTCGCAGTTATCATCATAAGTTCCATCTATAGATTTACTGAAGAAACATTTTTTGAAAAATCAGACGCTCATTTCAGGCCTATTTTTTTAATGGATAAGGATTTAGCACTTCTTTTCAGGCAGCTCTAGGTAAGTTCAACAAACTGATGCATCATTTTTTGAAAGATCAAACGATCATTTCTGGCCTATTTTCTTAAGGCATAATGATTTAGCATTCCTTTTCAGGCAGCTCTAGCTAAGTTCAACAAACAGTTATTCATACATTTAGAGATATGTAGCTGGGTTTCTACAACAAATTTAGGTTCGGTTTGTATACGGCGTTTCAGTTTTAACTGAATTTTTGAAGTAAAGTTTTACCCTTCGCTTATTCGTGGATTGGGGTGTATTCAGAAATATACGGTTATCCGTTAACTAATATTAATTCTAATAGTTAGTCGAAAGCTAATATACAGCCCTACCCATTTTGGGAAAATGCGTAAGAATATTCAGCTTGTCCATTTCGCAGAGAATCGAAACTCACTAAGCAGTTAATAATCAATGGGTTTGCAGCAGCAAGCCTCTGATAAAATTTCTATACAGGAGTTTTAGAAGTGCAAATTTCCACCACCTATTTTGAAAATATCCGAATAATACGTAAGAATACAGTAATTTATTTTTGCTATTTATTTGTTGTTATTAAGAATTATTCTTCAAGGTTTAATTACCCAAAGGAAACTTCTGAGCATTTAATTTAGAATCTAAAATGACGAGAAAAAAACCGTATGATGAATAACCAATTCAGTTTGTAACAACTTTTGTAAGTATTTATAGAATAACGTTTATAAACATAAGACAGAACATCTATCTCTCGGGATATGTGCGTTAACAAAGAGCTTAAAATTATTTAAAATACATCACACTCTTCTTTTAACTGTTATTAATACTGGAGTGAAAATGTCTTGTCGCAATATTACTTAAATTCTTTATTTAATCACTTAATTATGGAATAATGGAAATTCACTCTCAATAATTCATCACGCACACTGAAACTGATGGACTTAATGGAAGTGCTATGAAGTTATTGCTTTTCAAAACATATACGTTTTTCAGATTAACTAAAAGAATTAAAAAAAATCTGAAAGCTTTCAGATTTTATATTACTATATAATATTTAGATTTTTTTAATGTTTTGAATGTTACCTTTATTTATTAAATATCATGTTTTTCGCACTTAAACCATAAAATTCAATCCAACAGAAAAATGGCAAAATATTTAGCAATAAGAGCATACTTTTAGAATTTCCGATACACACTCTCGTACGCTGGAGACTTTTTTTTGGGGGGGATGCATACAGTGTTGCCACTGCTCGCTTTGAAATCGTTGAGGCTCTTAATCAAAAACTCATAAATGCTTTACAGAATCCAAAATAGATAAGATAACAAATTCCAAATTAAAAATTTGGCTTCCAGATGTCCATATTCGGGTGGAGGCGTACGTTATTCAAGATTTGATGGCTCTAGTATAATACGTAAGAATACAGTAATTTATTACAGTTGTTTTATCACAATGCGACAAACAGATATACATTTATGCAGATTCTTCATTATTTAATTTCTTTAAATATAATACAGGGCGATAATATTTGGAGGCAACAATTTCAAAAGTAATTCGCCGTTTGTAGTGAATCGACGCAAAATGCCAAAACGAAATTCATAGCCCTTCTGAGCTAACAGTCCTTTGAGGTAATAAAGTAATTGTATCGCTTTTGAGATTTCCTGACTTTGATTTATAGACACTGAGAAATATTTAAGTTCCTTACATTTACTCCATACACTCTTGTTTGTTACGTTTAGAAGCGATAGTTTGAAAAATATAGCAGAATCTCAAATGGTTAACCACTTCTGATCACGAAACTTCCGTTGTATGAGACGCAGACTCACAACGTGTTCTATTTAAACTCCCTCTTTAAGGAGCGAGATATGAAGCTTACTACTTTACTACTTCCTGCCATCGATTTGCAAATCTAAAAACAGTATATCCCGCATTTAAAAGTTGCCCAAACTGACCCATTAAACAGCACAGAAAAAGTAATAAAGCAATATGCCTTGTGTACTTTGGCGCGTTTACTAATAAAACAAAAGTCAATAGTTCTGCTGCATAATGACTAAAACACTGGTATTCGTGAAATATTTATATGAAATTTATTTGGTTTTATGGTTAATATTTACAATATACAAGCTAAGTTCAAGTTTCATGTTGATTTTATTTAATTTGACGTTTCAGATGTCTAAAATCATATTTCTAGTAAGTAAAGCGTATTAGTGAAAAAAATACCGTTGAATAACTTCTCGTCCTTTTTTACTTCCTTGTACGAAGTAAAGGAAGTATTGTAATCACGAAAAATTCAGGGTACCATATTTCAACGAAAATATCCATTTTCACCGTTATCGAATGCAATTTAACGATGTTTTGCGTGACATCTGTACGTAAGGACAAAATAAAGGACTCTTTTTCACCAAACGAGTTATAAAACTGATTTAAAATGGATTCTGAAGAGATGTTTTCATGGTGTCTGTACATGCGTACGCATGCATGAATTTATCTCGCATAATTCAAAAACGAGTAGCCTCAGAACTTTGAAATTTTGTATATAGGAGTGCTATAACATGTAGCTCTGCACCTCGTATTTTGGTTGCAATCGAGTGCACCAAAAGTATATAAATATATCTATATTTATCTATATATATATGCATATATCCATACTTGGCTCACTGAGCTCAGTTTCTTTATTCTTATATGTTGGTAAATTGCGTATTTCTTGCTTTAAAAATGATTGAATTATGCTGTTATTATCTTCCGGTTAAGGTTTTTATGCCTTTAGTTAACCTTTCACAGACATTAGGTTATTTGGAAACAGAAGTATTGAAAAATGGGCAACGCCTTCGCCGGGACTCGAACCACGGACCTCTGGAATACGCGCCCAGTGTGCTGATCACTACATCACGAAGGCGTGCGAAGAAGGTGGGAGAAATACCTTATAACCTGCATATTATAATTTCAGAATTATCAACAATTTGTTGTTCAAGTGCAGTTAAGCCTAATTATTTTTATCATAGCAGCCGTATTTGTTTACACTTGAAACTTAGAAGAATAGTGGATTTGTTGCCACTCTAGAAAAACTAAGCTTCGCAAGAACAAAGATAACGTCTTCTTTTATTATTGCGAAGTAAATCATGCTTAATCCATTCTGAAGTTTATTCGAGGAACTAAGTGTTTAAGATTTTCCTCGTTATTTTTAATATAGATGTTTTGAGTTTTTATGTACTTTTGCCTTGTCGTGAAGTGAGAACTGAATTAATTGAATAAAAATACTGAATCGTCTCTGAAAACCCATTTTTTTTGGTTTTTTTTTCTTTTCTTTTTTGGTGTGTGTGTGAGTGTGTTTGTTTAATTTGTTTATTGTTGATTTGTTTGCATAGTTATAATTTTTCTCTGATATAAAATTAAAAAAAAATAAAGAAAGAAAACTATAAATTTTAAGGTAGTATTAGATTAATTTTAATAAAACTTGTACACAACATTCAAATTATACTAAAATCTCCTGAAAAAATTTAATCCATAAACATCAACGGATGGGAAAGCAGTTATGTACTGTATGTATTTCTCCATTAATCATCGCTTAGCTTTAAAATGTGGGGTATTTTTTCCCTGAAAATAGATCAGACAAGCATGGAAAAAATATGTCAGTCCTGTCTGATGGTTAGGTTAGGTTATTCAATTATAGCAAAGCACACGAGGGCTATCTGCCTAAAGGGAGGGATGCCTTCGTGGAGGACTTTCTAAGGGGAACTGCCTCGTATACACGTTACACATGGGGAAAACCATGAAAACACCCATGCAGCCAGCCCGTTCGCGGGATTCGAACCTCGGACCGAACTACCAGTGTTTAGCGTCTTTACCGCTCGGCCGCTGGTGGGCCCCTGTCTGATGGAAAACTTATGTCAGTCCCGTCTGAAAAATTTGTTTTTAGCTTGACATGTATACCGTAATTGCAGTGAGGTACTTAACTTTTTCGTGTAAGTTATATTTTTTTTAAGTGTTATTTAAATTTTTTTTTTGATAAAGAGCGAGTTTTTTTCTGGGATGTAACGTGTAATGATTTCTTTATCATAAAGCATTTCTGAAACAAAATATGACATATGAAAAAATAAAATTCCATCGATTTCGAGGGCACACAAATACAGGTCCCTTTTCATCAGGAGCGAAAAAATCTTCAACGAATGGAAAGCCATGATTCTATTTATATACAAAAGGAGTAAAGCGAACGGGAAGTTGGGGCCATCGGTCGGCTGAAGTAGTAATTAAAACTGAAAAATTAAGTTAATAAAATATCTAAAGTGTTAGGAAGGACTGGATTTGGATTAATCATGGCTTTCCCTCTTGCAGATATTTCTTTGTTGCTGAGGAAGAGGTACCTGTATTTGTTTCCCCTCGAAATCGATAGAGCCTTGAATAAATTCTACGCCAAACACAAAGTTGTCTCTTTGTCTAATTTTATGTTTTACTTTAGCATGTTTCTCTTCTGTTCTGAAAAATACATCATTTTGTTATACTAAGCGCTTAACTGACAT